>PVKB01002467.1:0-98840 GCA_004027205.1 Ctenodactylus gundi
GGGGAAGCTGCCTCCACCTCTCTCTCTGCCATGTACTTGGATTGTTGCCGGCCACCCCTGAATGGACTGTGACCTTGGAGACTGTGAGCTAAAATAAACCTTTCCTAAGTTTGTGGGTGTCGGGTATTGAGTCACAGCAAAGAAAAAGTAACTAAGACACTAGAGATCAGTATTTGTACAGTATTCAGTTTTCTTTCCTTTGAATATACAATAAAATGCACAGATCTTGACACTATTTGATAAATTTTGACAAATGCATGTACCCATGTGGGTCATCTCAATCCGTATTAACTAACAGAATTTTCATGGAGTCCCATGTCCATCCTACTCAATCACCCCATATCCCTCCCTCAACCACTATTCTATGTTTTCCCACCATGACCAGTTTGGCCTGTGTTAGAAATTAAAGTATAAATGTACTCACGCCTTATAGACTTCAGTATCTGGCTTGGCTCAGTACAGTGCTACTGAAATTTATCGGTGTTGCCATATGAATGAGCAGTTTGCTTCTTTCTGCTGGTGAGTGGTGTTTCCTTATTTGGCTGCATCAGTTTATTCTCCTACTAACAAATTACTTCTTTTAAAAATAAAAAAATAGTATCACCTAATCAAGGTTATTCTTCATTACAACCACTGTTTGGCACATTCAGACTGGTTGGTCTTGTTGGCAGAAGATCAGACGTGCCCAGGGTTGGCAGAGCCCTTTCCAGCCCTGAGAGTAAACGAAGAAAACGAATAGCTTTGTCATAGAAAAGAGTAACCTATACCCATTATTAGAGCAAAGATACCCAAATTATGATGGGATACAAGATGGTTCTAGGAAAGAACTTAAAAACATCAATAGATAATACATCTATGTTTACAGATATGCCCAATGATGGCCTGTAGAGTTTTACTATATGAAGGGAATATATAGTTTGTCTCTTAAATAAGTCGAGTTACATAAAAAAACCTGATTTAAAGAAAATGTAAACAAATATACAGGAGAGTAAAGATAAGAAAAAAAATCATCCATCATGAGGCCTAGCGCACCTGACACATGGATAGCAATAAAGACATCGTTGTCGATCATGGCTGCACATGAGACTCACCTGAGGAGCGTTAACATCACTCCTTCCTGGTCTCACAAAGGCCTCAAGCCTTTCACGTAACTGTTCAAGATACATCCAGACATCAATAGTTCTTAAAAGCTCCCCAAGTGGTTCTAATGTGTAACTTGGGATTAAAAACATGTTTCAGGAAAGTAGCTTTTTTCAAAGACCAGCAGGATCAGCCACTCTGCACATGTTAGATGCAGAGAGTCATAGGTCTCACTCCAGACACACTCAGTCAAAACTCAGGGTTAGGGTCCTGCAACATGAGGCTTAATGAGCCTTCCAGGTGTCTCTTAGGTTTCATGTCTGAACTCTAGGGCAGTAGCTCTAGGGCTTGGTGGGACAAGCCCTAATTGGATTCTCCTAAGGAGGTAGAAGTCTCTACCATCATGGAACCAGCCCATCCAAGGTTGTCTTGGTCTCTGATTCAGCTCTAGGGAAACCCTTTTCCTCCCTGAGACAGAGAGGATGAGTAGGTATCAAGTGATGAGCAGCTACTGACCAATTACCAAAGAGATGACATTCTAGGGCTTACTGGTCTTCACCTCAATTAATCTGCAAACCTGCCCCCAGAAAATCAAGTGTCGACTACAATCTTATTTTCACTATGATTTTTGATTATCAATGACCTCCTTCCACTCTATTACTCTTGTTAATTGAGAATTGACTATGCAGTTAAAATAAATGCTTCCTCTACCAACAGAGCTGTACCAAATTCATCTTAAAGTCCCTCACAGCTCAAAACTGTGATGCATTTGTGGATATATTGATCTGATACAATTCATTTCCCCAAGAATTTGTGAAATTACCGCTAAGAGGTCACTGTTTATATGTTCGTATGTCCAAAGGCTTTTAGGAATGGCATAGAGTGTTAGCTGAAGGATAACACTGTATTCGGAGGAGCTCAACCAGTACATGGCAAAGTTTGACTTCTTGATTAGCAGTGATGTCTCTATTAAAAGATGCTCAACACAGATCTTCACATTTGGCAAAGTCTCTGGCAATACTGTTCCTTTAGACTTAGAGATGATAAGGGAAGAACAACAATCTAAGGGCTGTTCCTCTTCCCTAGCTGGCTATTTTGATAAGGAAAAATAAAAAGCTGAGAGGAGACTAAAAGATCAGGGAATCTGATTATCTGTTCCAATGCTATGCTTGAAAAATGAATTTTCACAAAAACCAAAGAGATTACAAAATTTGCACCACTCCCGAAACAAAAGCATGCTGAGCAATGTGAAAGGACAAATACAATGCCTGTTAAGTAGTAAGTACTATGAGAAGCTATCTGACGCAATGCCATGGTCCTTTATTTGTATCATAATATAATAAAAGAACATTGCTACTACTGAGGAAAATGAGCATGCTTGTTTGAGGAAAGATAGTTACATATCTGAGCAAGATTTCAATAGCCAGTCATGAAAGAAGTCTCACCAACTCTTTCCTGTTAACTTGATTCAGGACTAACTATAAGCAGCTCAACAAAAGCATCTGTGTGACAGACACCCCTGGACCAGGACCAGCCACCAGACTTGCCCATGGAGCCCGCCCCTCCTAGGCTGCCCTCCACCTCTGCTGCCAACTTTGCTCTATCACGATCAAGACCCCTCTTCTATTGTAGTCAAGAGACTTATTGTGGTCTTCTGAAGTGGTGGGTTGTGTCTGGTTCTGCCTGAGTACCTCTTAAGGGCACAATGAATGCCTCTTTGGAAAAGTTATGCCAGCACCCAGATAGGCTGAGGCAGGAGGACTGCAAATTTGAGACCAGCGTGGACAACTTGGGAACTGGATGTAAAGCTACGGATGCAGCACCGGGTGAGTGCCCACTACAGCAAAACAAGTAATCAAAAATCTTTTTTATTATAAGAATTACAATCACAGAAAATTAGAGGAAGTAGCACAATGAAATGCCAAACCTCCCCAAACTATCAGTGACATTTCTATATTTACTTTACCCTTTGTTCCCCTGAAGAATATTAAAGACCATTATAAACATAATGACATTTTTATGTCTAAATAATTTAAAGGACACTTCCTAAAATAAGGAGACCTTCTTACTTACCCACAGTACCAATGACATACCTAACACAATGAACAATAATTAACAAGAATTCCTCAATAACATCTAATACCAGTCCAAAGGTTTGTGTTTGTCTGCTGAAAAACCACAGAAACAATTACAGTAACTCCGAATGAATGGCAGGTGTGCATGTCCCCAGAAGGTCTCAAGAAAGCAGGTATATCTCATCCAAGGGGCCCCACTATTCCCAGAGGTGCAAGAGGCTGTGAGACGTCATTCTCTGGAAGGGAAGCCTGTTCCCGGACATGTAGGGGAACTCACTCCCACAAGCCACACACGGTACTCTGAGCCCCCTCCTCAGCTGTCTCTTCTGCCAGTGGTGAGACTGCATGTGGAAAGAGACGAAATCCTGCTCTGACACTAAGGAGCTGTGTGCCCCT
This sequence comes from Ctenodactylus gundi, assembly GCA_004027205.1. NCBI lineage: Eukaryota > Metazoa > Chordata > Mammalia > Rodentia > Ctenodactylidae > Ctenodactylus > Ctenodactylus gundi. The sequence goes on from PVKB01002467.1 coordinate 3,552, forward strand.
GAGCGAGCAGCCTGTCCTCTTACAGCCTCTATCTGCTTCTCCTAACGTGGATGTGTGGAAGGAAAGGCCTGCCTAGAGGACTGACCTGCAGATTAAATGAGACAGCAATGAGCACCTGGAACACGGCCTGGCCCATGACAAGTTCGCCATGTTTGTTTCTCCTACTGATATTGAGGATGGTGATAGTAATTTTTATAGCCCTGAGGGTAGCCAAAGGCCTAAGGGCAAGGGTCAGGACTAAGCTTGAAGTTATGCATCACAGGCCTGCCACCTACCAGCTCCCCAAGGCAGGGCTACGTTTGCTGGGAGAGTGTTGGGCCAGCCCTGCCTTGACCCTGCCTCCTCTGTTGTAGGATGATGCTGCTGAGGACAAAAGTGCTAAAGAAGCAGCAGAGGAGAAGGCCTCACTGACTCTACAGCAGAGAGGCTCCCACTGGTATCTCTGGCCACCCCAGTGAGCCATCTGGTGTCTCCTACCGGCCTTCTACCATCCTGAATCTCACCAAAAGCACCGATTTTGGCTCTTCAAAAACACTTGTCCATTAACTACTACTTTTTTCCTCAGTGTAGGTAACTACCACTCTCCTTTTGTCAATGTTAGTGACTTCGCTATTTCCCATCAATGTTCTGCTTACTACCCACAAGTTGGCAGTCTCTTTTGTTGGGTGGAGGGGGACCTCAGACACAATCACCCTGACTCTAAACTCTAATCCTCTGAAGTAGACATGAATGTTTCTCTTTAGAGTATAACAGTTTCCTATGGCTGTTTAATGAATTACCCCAAATGCAATGGTTTAAACCACACACCTTTATTATTTTACAGTTTGCCAAGGCAGAAATCCAAAAGGAGCTGAAATCCTTTCTGGAGGCTCCAGGGAAGAGTCCATTTCTTACCTTTTCCAGCTTCCCTACATATTTCTTGGCTCGTGGCCCCTGCCATCTTCCAAGCTAGCAGTGGCCAGTCCTGTCTTTCTCACACTGCACCTCTCTATCTCACTTTCCTCTCTCACTTACAATGGATCTTATGAGCAGAAGAGCCATCTGGATGATTCAGGACTCGTTCTTTATCTTAAATGCAGCTGATTAGCAACCTATAACCTTAGTTCCTCCTGCCATTTAACCTAAACTATCCACCGGTTACAGGAGTTAGGATTAGGATATTTTTGGAAGGCCACTATTTTGCCTACAACAATAAGTGAGGAAACTGAAGCTCAGAGAGCTCATGGAGCTCAGTCTGTCACATAGCTATTAAATAGTATTAGACTCCAAAGAAAGCCTAAGAGGACCTAGCCCTTCTGCTATTTCACCGTGTGACTGTGGGACAGTCATTTAACTCCTCTGGATTCAGCTTCCTCACCCATAAAATAAAAAGGCATTTGCATAAAGGCTTTCTAAAATTTCCCCTAGCAGCCAGTTCCTAACTGGGCATCTGAGCCTCCCTTTAACTACAAGAATAAGTCACAAAGTTCAGAACCCTTTTAAGCCCTCTCCTGTTCTGTAGACATTGATTCAAGTACCGCCTATGATAAGGGGAGATGCGGAATCAGGTCACGGCATAGGCATGCTTCCATTCCCAGCTGGCAAGTTCCCAGGCTTGCGACCAGGGCGCCATGAAGATGTGGATTTAAAGACCCTTCACTGCTTTTCCCTTTTCCTCCTCCAAGCACACCACACAGATTTAAAATTAAGCACTGTGTGTCTTCTTCCCAATCCCCAGCTTCGAAGGCAGTAAAGATTAAGGTTTCTTTGCACAATGAAAAGAAAAACAGGGCAAGAAAATTGGACAGTAAACATACAGGGATGTGAAGATTTGTATATTATGATCTCTCATATGCAGAACAAGCTCCCTTTCTCTTTTCTTGATGCCTTAAAAAAGTACTTCTGATCAAAGAAATTTCAAATGTATACATAAATAGAGAGATTAGCATAATGGATGCTTTCTTAACTGCCAGGCCTACCACCTCCAATTCAGGAACTCTTCACAGTCTGAAATTCAAAACTTTAGTTTTGAATCTACAGTGGGCAGCTCCACTTAAGTTCTGAAACTGCTTGGCTACTCATGATTTTGAAAGATGTGGCAATCGAGATGGCCAGAACACCCAACTGTGGCTAGAAAAGCTGACTGATCGAAGAGAGGACACATGATCCCTGAGGGACAAACTGTCAATCTGCACACTGGACAAAAGAGTGTCTTCTGAGATCAGAAGCTGCAAACTCCATGTTAAGTCCAGAGTTGCCATTTTTCACACCTTAGAAAATAATACTAACACAGGGATAGGAAGAGCTGAAAAACAGAAGAGAGGTTCTGAGCATCATCAACTGAGTACAAGGAGCCAACTTAGCCTTCCACTCAGAAACTTTTCTATTCATGCAATAATAGCCACCTTTCTAGTTTTGTTAATTTCATTTGAGTGAAGTTTGTATTTCTTACAATAGAAAGAAAGCTGAACATACGCCATCCCAGAGAGTGTTGTTTAAAGGAATGAGTATAACTATCAACCTTGTTTGTGGGATATTAGACTTGGTTTCCTGACCTTAACAAGAACAATCTATATTTCTTAATGATACATTTTCTAAAAGAAACAATAAAATTATGTGATTTAAGAATACCCTCTGAAGAAGGGAGATTTCCACTTTGCTGGAAACAGAACAGAACAAGCTGTCAGGGAGTTGTCCTAGGCTGGCATGGTTCGCTACACAAACATGGGACTTTGGGTGGAAGCATCCCTCCCAGGCATGAAGACCAGCCAGCCAGTTTCAGGGACAGACTGAGGATGGGACTACACAACCCTGATATGGCAACTTCCACTAAGAGGTGCAGTGAGAGATGCTTCTAGATGTTTCTCACCCAGGCTGCCTCTGTTCAGTCTAGGCACAGAGCACCCTGTGCCAGGCATGTGGAAATAAGCTACAGGGGCCCTAATAATGACTTCTTGGAGCCCATGCCTGGCAAGAGGAGGCCTGGGAAGCCCAGTGCTGGAAGAAAATGCAGGGTACATGGGAAGAGGATGCCCACACATGGCCATGCTTTTGAGGGAAGCTTCCTCAAGAGAGGACTTCTTTTTTTGTTGTTGTTGTTGTTTTTTATTTTTAGAATCCTCTGTAAATATATGGTGGTTGGGTTTGAAGGCACCAACCTCAGATGGTATTTTGTGAATTTATGACTGATATATCTGAGTATCATAATGAGACAAGATTTCAGGAGTTCTTCCTCCTTAGTCAGGCCTGCTCACTTACTCCTCAGGCTATCTCTGGGTGAGAATACACAGGAAAATCGGTGGCAAGTGAGTTCTTGACAATAAATTCCCAGATGGGAAAGAGATAGGACGGAGACACAGATGCAATAAGTATCTATGTAAAGGTAACAGTTAAAAAACCAAGGATGTGGATGAAATCATCTAGGTGGAGTGAAAGGCAAGAGTTGGCCAAGAGAAGAATGAGCCCACTGAAAATGCCAGCAGGGAGCAGGGAGAGGAGTCAAAGAAACCTAAGAGGAGAGGAGAATCAAAGAAAGAACTATTCAAAATGTATGCATGGTCAGAGTGGCCAGCTATTGCGCAGCAAACACAGACAGAGAACACCTGCCAGGTTTGGTGATGTGGAAGTCACTAGTGACCCAAAGCAGAGCAGTCATCCTGCAGTGGTTAAAAAAAATCAAAATCACAATACATTCCCATTAATATGAATGACTCCAACTTACTTTATAAGAGGGAGAATAGCATATAATTTTCTACCATTTGCTTAATCTTCTGAGCAATAAAAGAGGGAATTAAGAAGAAAGAAAAATTAGAATTAACATGACAGAAGAAAAAAAAGAAGGAAGACAAACATTGAGAAAGAATAACTATCATCCGCGTGACATGAGTGGCTGAAGAGGCACAAGGTGATCAAACCAGATGACTCCTGAATTCATTTTTTTTTTTTTTTGGTGGTGGTGAAACTATTAAAGTTTCCTTTGTTTATAATTCCCAGCAATCTCAGGGACAAGTAATAAAAGTGCGGGAGCAGGACAAGTCCATAGGATTCAGAGCCATGAGTGGCAGAGCACTTTACAGAAGGGGATGCAGGCTCTGTGATCAGTCAGTGGTGTCCAACATGTGCATAATACATGGGACCAGGCCATGAAATCGGGGATTTGCCACCTTAATCTCCACAGAATGCATCTGAGAGCACAAGGGAAATGCTTTCATTTCTCTAAACTATTGGGATCTTCAAGTCTTTCTATACAAATTCTAAAATATCCATAACTCAATCCATATGAACCTTAGCTACAAAACTTGACTGAAATTGCTGCATGAACATTTTAAAACCATCTCTTGGAACCAGGTATTTGTTTGAGTTGACAAGTATGTCAAGAGATTTAATAAATATATTGAGAGAGTCCTAGAATCTTCATTATGCCCTAAATTCCTGGTGATATTCCTCCTCCATGCTTGGGATGGGGGGAAGCACATAAAAGTAATTAGGAATCACTACAGAGTGAATTGAGTTGAGAGGTCAGTACAACCATATCCCATGTCTCAAATGAGAGGATATTTTGATGAATGGAGGTAGAATCCTTACGAAAAGGGATTGCCTTAGTCACTTTCTTGTTGCCAGGACACACACCTGACACTTACAACTTAAGGAAATAAGGCTTATTTTAGCACACACTTTCAGGAGGTTTCAGTTCATTCACAGACACCCTGAAACAGTGGAAGGAGATGAGAGAGGCCTACCCAGAGAAAAGCTGTCCTCAGCATGACGAGAGGAAGCTGTGAGGGTAAAGGTGGAGCTGGCGAGGCAGTTATCTCCCTCCAGGTCACGCGCCGGTGAAGTGCCCCTTCTGTCCAGGTCCCATCTCTTAGCAGCACATGAAATCAATGTATTAACCTCCACGATCGAGCCACTTTCCAAACATGAGGCTTTTGAGAGAGATTCCAGATCCAAGCCATAACACACATTGGCTATAAAACATTTATTACAATATCTAAAGCCATAACTACTAAAATTGTCTGCCATCCCCTGGCATTAGTGTCAGTATAGTAAACCTAGTATTAATATTAAAACATGGCATGGGGCATATAATCATAGGTCAACACATATGAGATCAAATGTTTTTTCCCCAGCAATGTCCTCTTTTAAAATCATCCATATGTATTATACAAATAACAGGATCAATCAAGCTACAACAAGAGGTAAAAACACTGCCTTGATACAGATTACTATTCACTCTTATTACATGCTCAGGCTCTCTTTAAATTCTTATGTGTTGGATCTCAAACTTGTATCTGTAGAACACCAGTGTTCAGCCACTTGCATTGGTAGTCCACCTCAGTTCACCATGAAGCAACATGGCCACACGCTTACGTTTTCTTCTTACAATTTCTGGGGTGTTCTATTTAATGCAATCTTCAATTTGGTATAACTAGGTCTATGATGTAGCATGAAATTGTTAACTTGGTTATTTTCAGCTTAGTACACTGGTGATATTCATGGTGTTCAGAGAATAGGGTTACAGTCCATGCTGCCAGGGATACATCCTTTGCCTCAGGTTTTGCTATCTTTGGGTAAGCCAGCCTGTCTTCCAGTTGGCAGCATTTGTATTTCTTAGTCCTGGGGCTTTACCTGGTCACTGGAACCTGCTAGAAAGACCCAAGCACTAATTCCTCCTAAAGAACAATGCCCAACCAAGGACTGACAGGATGAATGCATATGTAGCCAGCTCCCAGGTCCGAGAGGATGTTGGTAACTTGCTTACTATTCCTGGCTCAGTTACCTACCTCTTGCAACTTCCTGGGATTTTCTCTCAGATAAACCTTTCAGTCTCAACTCATTGTCTCAAAAAGAGGTGTGCAGCAACTGCTCAATGTTTGGCAAATTGAATGAGTTTCCTTTAGGACATCCTGTTGCCAAGCAAAAGATATCTAGGTACAGGGAGAACTGGTGGTAAGAACACAATGTCCAGTTCTGAGGTGCTAGAAGGGTAAGATGACAAGGCTGCGGGGTTCCCCTAGGCAACCGCTGGCCTAGGGCGCAAGACGTGTGTGTGTGTGTGTGTGTGTGTGTGTGTGTGTGTGTGTGTGTGTGACAAAGAGAGAGAGAGAGAGAGAGAGAGAGAGAGAGAGAGTGAAAGGAAGAGAGATGAGAGATCCAGCTTGTGAGTGTGCATTTGCATACTGAGCTCTGCTATGTATGCAGGGGGCACTGGGTGCTAAAACTTCATCAGTGAGGTTCCCCAATGTTGAATATTCAATCTTCCCACAAGCCCATAATCCCATGTCTCAGGGGTCAGGAAAGCAGTAGATTTCTTCAACTTAAAAAACCTGACAATCTGAATTTACAGGGCCAGGGTGAGCGACCAGGATTCTCACAATATGACCTTGGACCACACAGAAAAAGGCAAGGAGCCAAGTCTGCTTTAGAAATTGTTGACTGAAAGATTTAATTCAGGATAAGACCACAAATGCAGTGCCCTTAAAATGGCAAACAGCAGAAAGATCATTATTTAACTTGGCTCATGTTACAATTTTTAAAAAAAATAAGAATAATAAAGCAATATAGAAAGCTTCATATAGTGAAAAAAAAAAAGAGGTAGCCACAGTTCCACTGTTCTCATGCAAGCCTTGTCCAATTGGAGGGGTCCCTGGTAGATCAGTTTATATCTTCAGTGTAATCCTGCTCACTGGGCATATCAAGGTTCCAATGTTACTATTAATGATCTTCCTTCAGAGCCACACAATATTCTATCAATCTGGCATTCTGTAACACTGTCCTCCTAGACTGTGCATGCAGGTCACATCTAAGCCTTCGCCACTATAAGTAACGATGCAGACAGTATCTTTATACAGTGGCTCTTTGTACTTTTCAGGTTCTTTTCTTAAAGCAGAGTCCCAAAGAAGCTGAAGTAGTGGAATTTCAGTGACACCTGAAACAGGCGGCCCCTCCTCTTTTATCATCTACAGTCCTTTGATATCTCACAAAAATATAAGGAGGGTAAGAGACACTGTCATCCTTTTTCTCACAAAGAAATACAAGAATGGCCAATAGCATCACAAACATTTCACAGAAAAAGGCCAAGCGGGGAATTCAAAGCAAAGTAGGCTTTGATACTAAGGAAAGGCTTCATGCAGTAAACACCTATGTCTGATTTTAAAATGAACATTTGGAAGTCAATAGTAATTTCAAGCTAGACTCCTGCACATGAATTCATGTAACAGGCCTTCTGTCCTCACAATCACCGGCTCAGAGAAACTTCAGCCTCTGAAGCCGTCTCTTCGCCTGGCCTGGTGGCTCCCTCACTGACACTGACTGGTACTCGCTCTCCATTATCACTCGCGGGGCCCAGATCCAGGTAGTCTGCAGCACCTGTTTTCATCGTGCCCCCTCCAGGCCACTCCACCCCACCCCAGGGGCATACTATCTGGCTGATGGCAGAGCTGCTAATGGCTGGGTTTAGGCTAAATAAATCCTGCTCAGCAGCCTTGCCCCACACTCTCCTCTGTTCAGAGCATGGTGACCCCAGGAAGGTCCAGAGGCTTGCCTCTAATATGCTGACTCTCTTCTGCAAGGTAGTTCTGCTCCCTGCCTAGGCTCTGTCCTGCTCTGACATTTCATTTTATAAAAGAGAACAAGGTAGGAGGGGTGTAGAAGCAGAAGGCAGGAAGACCGGCTCTAATTTAAAACCATCCAGGAGCTCTAAAAGAGCTCCAGGTTTGACTGATGGACACATTTATTCCTTAGAACCTTTTTCATAAATATCCACCACTTAACATGCACTTTCAAGAGGCATAAATATCATCACTATGTGTCAACTTTTATGGCAAGGAGATTCTTGAGAGCTACTTCTTTGCTTCATGGCTATGAGCCACACCATCAAAATCCTATTAATGCTGTACCCTGTAAGTACAGCCCTTCCCCACCAGCCTTCACATGGTCTAACCTGCCCCTCCAAGAGGAGTGTGCAGGCCTCCTCCATCTCTGTCCAGAAAACAAGTGTCAATCCTTCCTTTGCTCCTGAAAGGGCAGAAGCTCATCTTTCCTAATAAAGTCTACATCTAAGACTGGTGGGGACTGCAGGTATATTTTGTCAACAACTCTGTGCAAATGAATTAAATAACTTTATTAACAACCAAATATAGTGAGAAAATGTCTCCAAGGCTCTTTGGGTCTTATTTAAAATGGGCTTTTTAATGTTATTGTCTCTTTTACTGTGAATGGGTGTGAAGGCAGGCAAGGTGTCCCTTTGAGGTCCTGGCTCCTGTGGAGGAAATATGCCGCAGAGGCTGGGTTCTGTGCGGGTTCTGTGCCAGCTCACTTGCCACAGCTGCATGCAAGCGGCTGGGTTGGCCCTTCAGAACAACAGCAGTCAGCTTCATCTTTCTCCCACGGCATGGCAGGCAGCTAGCCATTGCACGATTAAACCACGCCAGACCTACAGCCTGGTGCCCAGGGCCATTAAACTGGGAGAAAGCAAACAGGATCTCGGACGGACTCTGTCACTGGGAAGACAGAGGGATCCGGCACTCACCTCACACACGTCACTGTCAGGTGAGGCCATGCTTCTGGGGCCATCCAGTGTGAGATGGAAGATACTGACACCTGGAGTGAGCAGTGAGACTATGCCAAGGAGGGGCTCAATAAACTCTAAAGGGGTGAGTGAATATGAGCTGTAGAACCACTCTCCCACTTGGAAGCTGAAGCCCAATTATTTTCAAAGTACACATTCTTACTGAGATTACCCTTGCAGCACAGAACACAGTTTACCAAAATTTATGGGAAAACACTATAAAATTGCCTTTAAAGATAGAGGAATAAATGAATAGAAGTCTCTAATCAGTATTTATGGGTACACTGCGTCTATATTGATCTTGCCTCTACCTGTCCCACTTTTATACATGACCCAATACCCTAGCAGTGAACCTGGTTTATGGTTTGTTCTGTATGTTTAGCTGCTTGTCTGTCTTTAGTAAATCTGCCTCATCATGTACGCAGACTGAGGAAGACCAGGACTGCGTTATTTTGATGCCCCATTCAAATCTCCAAATCTGTGTGTGGAAGGGAGAGAGGACAATATACCAGGTGTGGTTCTGGGTACCTGGAACACTTGGTCCCACAGTTGTGGAGGTGCACACAGCCCAGCAGAGGAGGCATGCAGGGCAGCTAGCGAAGGGCAAGCAGCAGATGCACTCACAGCACTGTGCAGAGGCAGAAGAGCTGACCTAGCCTAGGAAGGTTTCCCGCACTAGTGGGACCTCTGAAGATACCCAGAAATTCAGGCTTCAGGGGCAGCTGTGCCAAAGGCAGAAATGGTAGGGAACTCTGAGACACAGACCAGGCTGTGACTGGGCAAGAGGCCAGGCCCAGAGACAGCATTCCTGGGTAGGAAGAGAGGTCTATCTAACTTCCAGAATACATGTCACCCTCAACGAAAGCACTTTCACTCAAAAACCCATCACCTATAGAACTTTACATTTTGCCAGAGCCAATGTCCCACATGCCAACTAGCAGCAAAACGCTTTACTGTCCCTAAACTAGCACGTGAGTCAAGTGTACCTGAGACAACCGAAACATCCTTCCGCAGCCTTGCATGGCTACAACAGTGGGGCAGGAGCTACCTTCCAAAATGGGTCCTGTCCATCTCTCCTGGCGAACTATGATAAACGAGCAAAGACTGACACTGGTCAGGAAAAGCCACTTTATTTAAAAGCTTCAACAGCCCAAAGTGGTTTAACATAGATGTGTGGAAGATTTATCTAGATGATAAAATACCTGAACTTGAAAGACATATAAATCATAATTTTGCAGGTTTTTTTTTTTCCTTTTAAGATCACACACAGGCAAGTGCTTCAGGTAATGAATGAAATGCACATGAAATTGACTGTGTTGTATCTAGGATGTCAGGTTAGTGTCTGCAGTGTCCAAGTACAGAATCAATGCCACACCTCTGAGTCTGTGGCCTTTAGCTTCTCCATGACATTGGTGATCACTGGGAGGATTAGTACCTTGAAGAAGAGTACCAGCAGCTATTACCAACAGAGCACTTCTACTACTACACACTGTGCACTGAGGTCCAGGCTACATATGCTAATTTATTAGCCCTTCGCAACAGATACAATGGTTCCTGTTTTACAGATGCAAAACATGTTCTAAGAGTTTCTATTATTTGTGGGAGTCACATAGACACATTTACTCCCACTGAACTGCAACATATGAAAAAGTTTGACTCTCAACAAATGTTTAGAAACATTACTTTTCTAATCTACCTTTTCTTTTTCTAAAGACACATATGAATAGTTATCTCTTGGGTTTATTTTCATGTGTTTGTTCATGTATTTTGTGCACAGTACTCTTCCAGGTTACAAAACTGGACCTCACAGCTCCTAGCTCATTCAGGAAGCAGGATCAGATTCAGGCAACTGCCCTATCTACACAGATGGCAGAATTCAGCACAGGACAGAGGTGGACCCTGTGGGAGACCTATAACCAGTGCAGGTTAATGACATAACCTGACAAAGATAATTTCAAATTTAGTCCCTGTCCTCTCTCCCATATTTGCTGTGTTTTGTGGTATAAGTGTTCACAGACCTCAGACTTATGGGTCTTCTGCTAGTGTGGTTGCCCAGAGGCCCTTTATCACACAGAACACGCTTCTCATCTGGAGGCTGATACTTTCTGGCAAAACCACTACAACAGATAACCCAACTCACCCACTAATCACCATGCACAGTTCCTCACATCCCTCCACCCCGTCTGCTTGCTTTGTCTTATCAACTTTTGCCCAGAATAAGGAACACACAATAGCAGCAGCAGTCATAACTTTCCTGCATGCCTGACCTGGGTCTATGGCTCATTTTAGGCACTCATAAAATTCCCATAATATGTCTCTAATGTGGGTACTGCTTTTATTTCCACTGTAGTTCCGCCCCCCCCCCCACCTCCAAGGAATGAGGAGCTGAGAATCAGTATCTTTTAGAGCCAGCTATATGCCAAGCACCTGATCAACTTACGTAATCCTCACAACTCAGAGATCAGTGACCTGCCTAAGATCCTTCCCAGAGATGGGATGCACCAGGTCTGTGACCACCAAGCTCTTGGGTGAGCACACTACCATGGTCTGAGAGGGGAAACGGGTCACACTAGGGGCTTCCTCTCCAACACCCTCTGTTAACAGTTACTCTTGGCCTTTGACCACTCCCTTCCACATGGTGCCAGACTTCTTCAACTGTGCTTCCCCTTCTGGGCCTCCCAGCTGGCTGCATGGAGACAATGCAATGTCTTCAGAAACAGTGTGAACAGAGAAACTGCGGACAGTGGGGTTATACAAGCTCCTAAAATACACAGTGGCTTACAAGTGTTTGGGCTGATAAACCCAAAATTCTTTCTCAAATTCATAGGGTCTCCAGGTCTGAGGGTTCTCAGCAGGAGACCAGAAGACTTGCTATCTCTGGGTACTCTCCTGACCCATTCTGGGGAATGACACCAAGAGCTACTAGTGAAGGTGAGAAAGGCTCTGATACTCAGTAGAGGAGCGGGGGCCCTGTAATCTGGGGGCTCTGGACAGACAGGATCAGGTGGGACTTTCAGGGAAATGGGTACCTTTATTTGGTAAGACTAGAGGCCAGATGGAATAAAGTCACTTTACCTGGTCCACTCCAAGAGGTCAGGACGCTGTCCGATTTCACTCCAAATCCTCAGAGCAAAGCAGATATTGGTTATATGTTTCCCGAATGATGACTAAGCCAGTCTTCATCCTAGAGAATAGGCTGTTTGAGAATTGCTGCCCGGAAGACTTCCCTTGACAAAGGGAAAGGACTCAGAGGCAGGCACACTCAGGTTAGCCCCAAGGATACCTAGCCTCCGTGCAGAGCCTCCTCCCTGTGCTTCCCTACTGGTCTTCAGCAACAGGGCTGTTCTCCACGTTAAAGGATGCCATCCTCAGGGACAGGCACAGGCACACACAGAAGCAAGAATAAGGTATCTGTCCTCCCTGCGGGCCAGTCTGACTGGCCTGTCCTCCTCAAAGGAGCCACGCTTTCTCTCAACAAAATGGGCCGGCCCTGCTGTCCCTCACCTTGGAAGTCTCTGAACCCCACCCTAGTGTCAGCCTGGGTAGCTGGGGCCCTGATAACAGATCCCTGGCACCAGTGCCTCCTACCCTTACAGCTCTTAGCAGATTTAGCTGGCAAAACTGGGCCTGTGGACCGTCCTCATGCAGGCCCACCTCCATAACTCCAGGAATTAGTGAGAGGCTCGGGCGCGTATTTGTTGCATGCTTATTTTCAACTGTTCAGTGCTGGCTGCTGACGGTGGGACCAGAATCTAAGTTGTAAGGCCTTTGGTCAGAGTCCCAGGGCCAGTGGGAGTTAGCGCGACCACCGCGGGGCGGCGGCGCGCGGAGAGGGGGCGGAGTTACCCCCGTGCGCGGCGCGGCGCCGCTCTCCGCCACCTGTCCACAGACGCGGGCGCCCTGGTCCCCGTGGAGGTCAGCAGTTACACGGCCCGGTCATCCAGCACAGATCCAGGTCCTCGCAGGCGCCCACAGGGGCAAAAGCGGGCGGGCCGAGGCCCCTGGCTGCGCTTACCTGTGCCTCGCGGGGCTCCGCAGTGGCACCTGGCGAATCCTGGGAGACGGCGGGGACCAGGGGATTGGGTGGGCCGAACCAGGGCTGTCGGCCGCGCTCACCTACTGGACAGGGACCGCGTCTGGTATCGCCTACGCAGGGCGCCTGGCAGCCGCACAGCCCCGAGAGCAGCCCGCTCGCCCCCCTTGCGCTGCGGGTGGGGGCTGGGCCAACTTGACCTCGCGCTTCCGGGGTCCCCTCTAGGGGCGGAGTCTGAGGGAAAGGGCTGGCCCTGTGCACGCCTCCCGCTCGCGGCCAGCCCCGCCCCCGCCCGTCAGCTAAGCCCCGCCCCCACCCCGCTTCTGCCCTGTGGGTCTCAACGCCCAGGATCGTTTCGTGTGATGTTTTTATTTTCCTGTATTTTGTATTTTCTTTGCTCTTTATTTATTTTACCTTCTTTTAAAAGAATGAATTAAAATATGAAAAATTAATACTTGATCACTTTTTTACCAGATAAAATTATTGCTTATAATGGGAGCAGGAGACGCTCCTGCCCTGCTCACACCCACAGCCTTCTTTATCAGTTCCTCTGTTTAGTTCTTCTGGTGGTCACCCCTTGTGGCTAAAAAAAAAAAAAAAAAAGCTTACATAGCGGTTTCTTGATTTATCTATTGACTTTCTGCCATGTTAGATGAGGATTTACTCTCTTGCTGCTCCCTGCTTCCTGACAAATTTACACCTTTTTTCTCAAGCCCTGCCCTGGTAAGGCTGAGACCTCAAACCAGGAGAGCGTGAAGGTTTTCTGGGGCCTGAAGCTTCCAAACTGTGAAGGATGGGGAAGGGAGGACTGTTGGGAATCCAGAGTTAGGGCTTGCAGAGGGGCGTTTGTTTAGGATGAGAAAAGATTCCCAAAGAAATCTTGGGGCTTTGGGGATTTCAGGTCTTATCCGCTGAGATCTCAGGTGGTTTAGTCCCTAATGTGCTTCCCTAACACACAATAGCTTCTCTGCCACCCACCCTCTTTCCCCAGACTCTCAGCCTAAGGGCCTCGCAATGCAGAGACAGGTTGTAAAGGTCAAGATTCACCAGTGTCTGCCAATCGGATTTTCTAATGGAGTGAATTGGAGTGTGAAAAAGACAGCAAGGATGATGTTAAGGTTTTGTAACTGCTCTACACTTAATGTCCAGCTATTTCCGATCACAGGATCACAGTAGCAAGTTCTCACCCGAGTGTAGTGAGTGCCTCATGAAGCTGGCTATAGGCCCTGTTTCTGTCACCAGAAATCTCACAGAGCTCCCATGAGGTTGGCTAGGCAGGCATAATACCTCCACTCTTAAAGGGGCCGCTACACTTGTCCCTCCTCCACCAGCGCAGGGAGCACATAGCTAGGACCCAGTGAGGCCCACGTGAAGAATGTCCCCACTTAGACTAAAGGAGCAGTGGGCATGCCTTCTGATGCCTCCCTTTCTCCTATGGAGGGTATATAAAATATGTCTGTCCAAGATGAACTCACACAAATCACTTCACCTTTCCAAAGCTCAGTTTCCTTCTCTAAAATGGAAGATAATAACTCCCAATACTGGGTTTGGAGAAGGAATAAGTGGCTTACTATTGTTGGATGTTCTCTTATTCTTAAGTCAGCTTGTGTCCCAGTATAGTGGGTAGTTCATGAAGAAGTTTAGGGAGGTCTAAGGATCTGTTTGTGGTAAGTGGTGCCTCAGGTTGCTTTGAGCCCTTAGATTAAAATATAAGGCCAAGTCATTCTAAGTAAGGGGCCTAGGCCAGGGAGGGAGAAACTGGACAGTGATTCCCCATGAAAGAAAGCTTTCTTCTCAGGAAAGTGAAGACAAAGACCCATCTGGGAGAAAGCCTGGCTTACTGGATAAAAAGCAACATCCACTTACAGTGAGAGAGACGAATCTCACATAATAGGTATATTAGTTAGGGTTCTCTAGAAAAACAGAATTAATAGAAAAGGTACATGTGAAATTATGTAAGGGATTTATTAGATAGGCTTGCAGCATCAGAGATGGAGAGCCCACAACAGCCATCTGTGAGGTCGGAAGGGAGAGTTCAAAATGGCTGTCTCTTTTTGGGTATTGTGGTTTGGATCTGAATGTCCCCCAAAAGTCTCATGTATTTGAATATTTCAGATTGTCTATGGAACCATGTGCTGTTGGGATATTGGGGCCTAGTCTGGAGGGGTGAATTACAGGCATGTAAATTGAATTACAGGCTTGTAAGTTGGATCATAGGTGTGTAGTGGGGACTTAACACAGCTTCCACACCTGGATCCAGGAGGGGTTCATCATTGGGATGAGACCTGGAAGGATATATATATATATATGCTGCTTCCTGCCTTCCTTGCTTTGAGTTGGCTTCCTGTTTGTAATGTTGAGGAGATGCCTCCACCTCTGCCTCTGCCATGGACTTCCACTGTTGCTGGCTGCCCCCGATTGGACTGTGACCTTAGGAAACTGTGAACTAACATAAACATTTTTCCCCCTAAAATTTTGAATGTCGGGTATTGAGTCACAGCAATGAAAAGTAATTAAGACAATGGGAGAACTGGAGGATCCAACAGCTGCTCACATGATATGATAGAAACCATAGAATAAGGGAATCAAGGACACAGCACCACTTCCAAGATGGAGACCACAGAAGAAGATCAAGTACACAAGGCTAGTCCAAGATCAAAGCTCACTGTAGCATAGCTGGTGTGAGTCTGCATTGCAGATCAATGATCAGAGGTTTGGTGAAGATTGGAGCTCTCCTGAACAAGGAAACACCTCCTTTTTTCTTCCCCTTTTATTCTGTCTAAGCTACAAATCTCTTAGTTGGTGCCATTCATGTCTGAGGTGGGTCTTCCTCTCTTAGTTTTCTGTCCTACCTGTCATTCATCCACAGACACAGCCATCACTGCTCAAGGTGTTCTTTCATTCGTTCAAGTAGACTAAGCATGATTAATGGTAACAACAGCCAAACTTTACCTAATCTAGGCAGGGAAGGGGCAGTGGCTGAGAACCCCATCTCCTGTTGGAAAACACCTAGCTTCTAATTTTTAGGAGTGAGAATGTTTAGATATGTATCATGTGTGTCATATCCTTTGCCTTGATCGCTGATGACTATTGTATCATAGGTATAATGGGGTTAGATAATATTTTGGGGTCTTTTCCCTCTTGGTGAGTTTAATTTCTCCTGGATCCCATTTGTTGTTATGGCTCAAGGAAGGTGGCTAGGTGATGTCACCTCAGAATTTAAGAAGATTTTTACATAAAGATGTTTCACTTTGAGTCCCTCTGAAGCAGTCCTCAAGATAAGCTGTTGGGTGTAGGTAGTTTATTTGGTAGGTAAAGGGACCAACAGATGGGAATTTAAGGCAGCTCCTTGAAGGAGATGTTGAACAGCCAGCTATTGTAGCAGGTGATTGGAGCTGAATCCCGAGGGAACACTCTAGAAAGCAGTGTAAAGAACACGACTTGCAGTTCTCCTATCCAAGGAATGTCTGCAGGAAGCAGGTCTTCAAGGGCAAAGAATAAAAACTGAGAGATAATAGCTTATGTTCTTGAACACTTAAGAAATTATTTCTAGGCATAAAAATGTGGTTACCAAAAGGAAATCAAGCTGTACTATGGCATGGCTCTGTGGCTTTCCTCTCTCACCTCTTGGCGATCTGATGAAGGCTCAGTGGGACACTGAGACGGGATCATAGTCTGGGTCAGCCACTTTGTTCCAGTGAGCCCATTCTAAACTTGACTTCTGAGTTCTAAGGAAGAGCAAGCTTTGGCTAGGTAAAAATAGACTGGGAAAAGGGAGACCGGTAAACTTTTTAAAATGACCAAAGAGGGCAAACTTTTCCGTCACTGCAAGTGCTTTAGAAGGTAAGCGTTTTCTTATAACCAATGAACAGACAGTGCTAATTTCAGGTCTTCTGTGTATGGCCTTCACAACATCCCTCCACTAGAAAGCCTCATTAGCTGTACTTACTGTTGGGCTAAAGAGATCTATTTATACTATAGGTTTAAACATTCAGCTGGCCAAAACCCCCGGTTACTTCCACAACAATCAGAGTAATATCTCAAGCTTTCCCCCTAGATTTCAGGACCCTTACTAGTCCTGTCCCGAGCATTTGCCATCCCGTATCTTCAGCTTCCTTGGTTTTGTTGTCAATTTATGGACACATAGGACTATTTGTACCTCAGCTCCACTGTACTGCTATGGTCATTCATTAACCATCTCTTAAGGTAACTTGTCCAATTTACTAGCTTTCTAATAGGCCACCTCCCTAAAGCACAGCATTACATACTCAGACACTATGTACATACACGCACATGTGTGTGCATGCACATCGCTCTCATCTATCACCCCTTTCATAGCCCACACTCCCTGTCACTAGGAATTTTTATGTGTTATATATCATCTTAATTGAAGTGTAAGATCCAAAAAGGGCCAAGTCTTTATATATTTTATTTCCTGATATTTTTATACTCTCAAAAATGATGAGTATTGGTAGCTACTCAAAAAAAATGTTGAATGAATGAAAGACTAATGGAATGATTTCAATCAAATGAATGAAAAAATAAAATCAATTAATACACAGATGAAAAGCATTCTGAAGTGTAGTCTTTAAAAAATCTATACTGATTTTCTCTGACACTGGAAAAATGTGTTGGAACATACAGAGGAAAGGTAAAATGAAGTGGCTGAGCTGCATTATGTAATCTGATTCATAATTACAGACTGTTATTTGAGAAATTTTGCTGCTCTATATTTGACCCAATGTCTGTATTAAATATTTAAGTAAAGGTTAGCTTGAAAGCCTACATTCTCAATTAAAAATAGTCAAAAGAATAAAAGTTTTCTCTAGTCATTTTAATAATTCAGAAGGATGTTTTGTGGCTTCTGTTTGGTATAGGAGAACCCAAGATGATAACCTGTTACCTGAAAATAGAGGCCTTGATCAAATATTTAAGATCTTACTTATTTTCATTTTCTGCATGTGTTGTACTCCTGCTTCCCATTTTTCTGAGCAATTCTACAGTCACACAATTCATGCACTAAGTTAATAGAAATGTTTCATGGATTATTAAGTGCAGCTATGCAATGAGCTTTTGCTAGGACATAAGGCCAAACTGGGGCCACTTTGTTGTTCTAACAAAATAGCTTTTCCATGAAGGTGTGGGCTATGAGTTTACAGAGGACTCTTTTATGCTGAAGGCAGATGTGTGGTAGGTCTGCTACAGGAAAGGCCTTCAGGGGACAACATGTGCTCACTAAAAACCTACTGCACAGAAATGAAATTATGTTATCTTACAATGAAGAATAGCAAAATCCACAACCCTTAAAATTAAAACAAGAAGGCACAAAATACTCTCTCTTTGATACTGGAAATATTGCACTCTGCTGTCTCAGTGACTGAGTGGGTTTTGGTTATTAGCATCAATATAGGCTTCGTTGTCTAATGAATGGACATTAGTAACAGTAACCAATGCTTAAGTTGTTCTTACCAATCAGTTTTTATATTCTGCCCCTGCCCTTTAACCTAAATCCAGGCTTTGATGTCCAGCTGGGACTACTTGTCCAAAGAAGGCCTTCAAGGTCATGGTAGTCAGAACAGGAAACATGTCAGGAATAGACCCATTGTTCTGCGATGAAGAGAGAGTCCTTGAGGAAGCCAGATGGTCTCAGGGTCACACGCAGTTGGCCAGTGATGGGACTACAGCATTAGTCACATTTTTGGTAGTTTGTTATGAGCAATAAGAACAGTTTATGCTCCCTGAGTAGAAGGGATGCTATCGGTAGGAGCGGATTCTTAACTTATAGGAAGATGCACGATCTGGGCTTGGAAACTGTCAGGACAAAGGCAGCTCTGAAAACCTAGACAGTGAGAACCTTAGGGACGAGCTCTTGGTAGAGATAACATCAACGGGATGTAGCTGCAGGGACGGATGATTAAATTCCACATGCTTCTGCCTGGTTTGTCTCACACGTGAATGAACGTCCTGGGTGAGATCTTCTGATCAGCTGTGATTATTCACACTTCTCTGGCTACCCTGGGAAAGGCATTGATAAATTTATCTGATTTTGGATGTTGAGGAGAAGGTGCTTGGATTTACCTCGCTAAGGCTCTCAGAGTGGAGAAAGCCTTTCCTCAAAGGAAAACCCACAGGATACAGTCAGGAGGATGACAAGGCACTGAGAATCCCCATTTAATGCAGAGTGGTGAACTCCTGTGCAATCAGAAGGGGCCATGACAGGCAAGCAGAAGTCCCACTTGGGATGACTAGAAGGCCTTGCTTTCCAAACACAGGGGTTCCCTAC
This sequence comes from Ctenodactylus gundi, assembly GCA_004027205.1. Classification (NCBI taxonomy): domain Eukaryota; kingdom Metazoa; phylum Chordata; class Mammalia; order Rodentia; family Ctenodactylidae; genus Ctenodactylus; species Ctenodactylus gundi. Next base: position 22,416 of record PVKB01002467.1, read on the forward strand.
CTCTGTCTTTCTTCTTTTGGACTGGAATGTCGGTTGACTCTGACATTGGCGACAAGCATGACATCCAAAGTTACCTGCTAATAATGGGAGAGTGGATAAATAGAAGAAGTCTGACATGCTAACTACAACATACAGCTGCTGCATCAACTCTGAGATGCCTACCTCCAGTCTTTCTATTTTTTTTTAGAAAATTTAAAATTTATTTGACAAAGTCATTGTAGTTGGATATTAGTAACATGCAGTCTTGTACAATCTTAAAGTGCATTAGTCTGACAATTCTGTTTTTGTTGTTGTTGTTGTTTTCTATGTTGTTTTGTTTTTGCTTTTTCCAGTATGAGGAACTGAACCCAAGCTTCGTATTGAGCTGTATCTCCAGCATTTTAAAAACTTTTTATTTCTAGATAAAGTCTTGCTAAGTTTCTAGACTGGCTTCAAATTTACTATTCTGCTTCAACTTCCCATCTTAGTAGTTGGGATTACAGACATGTACTTCCATTCCTGGTGAAGAAAGAAATACTTAGAACAAAATACTTTCTGCCTTAATGAATGTGGTCAAAGTGAATTTGTCTTACATAAGATCCTTCAGAGGAACAGAACCAATAAGACATCTAGAGATATACAAGAAAGGGTCAATTATGGGAATTAGCCTGTATGATCATGAAAATTGTGAAGCCCTATAATCTATCTTCTGCTTGCTGAAGATACAGAAAAAAACAAAAAACAAAAAACTGGTGGTGTAATTTAGTACAAATCTGTCCAGAGTCAAGGTGAGGGCAGAGAAGGAATGGGGAGACGGAATACTACAGTAAGTTCTAGGGCATAAAGGCAGGAGAAAAAGAAGCTCAGAGAGAGAGAGAGAGAGAGAGAGAGAGAGAGAGAGAGAGAGAGAGAGAGAGAGACAGAGAGAGAGAGAAGAGTCTTTCTCCTTCCTCTGCTCTGTTTTTTCCCCCATTTTATTGACATGTATACTTACAAAATTTAAGGTTTACAATGGAGTTGAGCCTTTTATGCACATATGTATCTTGTCAAGGTGACAAGGGCTTTCCCACTCTCCTTTTGTCCCTCCAACTCCACTCCCCTCCCTCCTTCTTCCTCTACCTGACCCCCCTGTTTCACTTTGCTTTTCTTAAGTTCTATAGGAGTTGTGCTCTGGGACTCTCATATCAGAGAGACCATTCAATGTTTCACCTTCTGCTTCTGACTCACTTTACTAAGCATGATGTTCTCAAGTTTCTTCCATTTGCCTGTAAAAGCCTCCACATTGTTGGACTTTATTGATGCATAGTATTCCATTGTGTATAAATCCCACAATTTGTGTATCCACTGGTCTGTTAAAGGGTATTTTGCTGACTTCCATATTTTAGCTATTGTTAGTTGTGCTGCTATGAACATGAGTATACAAATATCTCTGTTGTGTGCTGTTTTGACCTCTTTTGGATAGATTCCCAGAAGGGGTGTTGCTGGATCGAAGGGGACATTTATTTCTAGTCTTTTGAGAGCTCTCCATACTGCTTTCCAAAGGGGTTGTACAAATTTACATTCCCACCAGCAGTGCAGAAGGGTTCCTTTCTCCCCATAGCCACGCCAGCACTGATTATTATTTGACTTGTTGACATAGGCCATTCTCACTGGGGTGAGATGGTTTCTTAGCATTGTTTTGATTTGCATTTCTCTTATGGCTAGAGATGTTGAAAATCTTTTCACGTATCTATTGGCCTTTTGCATGTCTTCATGAGTGAACTGTCTCTTCATTTCACTTGCCCACTTTTCAAGAGGATCCTTTGTTTTGGTAGGCTTACTTTTCTTCAGCTCCTTGTACATTCTAGCTCGCTCACATTGGTCAGGATGGATCCACATTACTCAGCCTACTGTTTTAAATGCTAATGTCTTCCGGAAACACCCTCATTTTTTCCAGGAATAACATTTTACCAGTTATCTGGACATCCTTAAGCCTAGTCAAGTTGATATATAGAATAAAATTAACCACCACAGAGGTTAATATAATACTCTTGAGCAATGAGACAGCTAGAAACTATGATTTATAAATATTCTCAGCAGCAAGGAACACATGGCAGGCAATGACAAAGACAGAGTTGAAAGGCCAGCCCTGCGGGACCCTCACCCGCCCTCCTTGGTCTAGGCCCTTAGTGAGAACTCTCAGAGTATGTGTGCAGAGCAGGCCATGGGCCTTGATTTTTTCATGTGTCCCCAGGAAGCTCAGATTGATTATCACCTCCTCTTCTATATAGCCAACCCTGACCCATGCTCTTGTCACCAAACCATATTGTTCTTTACAGCCTCATTCAGGTCTTAAAGGTACTCCTCTTTCATATTTGACTCTAATGTACCCAGTCAGAATAGTTGCCTCTGTCTAGTTCTCCCTGCTGGTCTAGTAGGACCCCAAGGCCACGTTCTGATCTTATCCACAAACCTAGAGTTCCCTAACTGGTGCTGTTCTGTCTCAGGAGACAAGTTTAGAAGGACGACAGGACTCCTGATCTGGCAAAGTGAGAACCCCAACTTTTGGAGCAGGTAAGACCCATGTAATCTGAAATCACAGGGCTCTAGGCATGAGAGAAACCTGTACAACCTCTCCTTTCTCTTGAGTTTCTTCCCGTCCTTCTGTGTCTGTTTCATCCTGCTGGAAGCAGGTACTGAGATGGACTTAGAAGTGTGGCAGGTTTACAGGGAGTGCCTTCTGGAAAAGACAAGGAAAGGAAGGGAGGTTGGCAGAGAAGTGACAGACCAGGACGCAGACTCCCTAGAGCATTTCTGCTTTGGGCAGAAATGGCCAGGCCTCTGATGTCCACTTCGCTTTGTCATTGACTGCCCAAAATACCACAAGCCTGAAATGAAAACGAAGCAGATCCTAATGAAGTAACAGCAGCAACTGTCAGAAAACCAGACCCCTCCCACCTTGTAAACCTATCAAATCTGAAGACAGCCTCGGGCGCAGAATCTGTGTTGGCCACACCTTCTACCAATTAGCATTTGCCCACAGATGCTCATGGAAGGCTGAGGTCTCCATACATGGCTCACCACTCTGCATCAGCATTTCTAGCAAAGTTGGGTAAGTTAGGGTTTTGTCTTTGGGAGAGACAGGTTTTATCCTTCCAAATCCTAGATCCTAAAATAATAGCTGTTATGGAAGATGTCACCACTGAGCTTTTGTATGCTCAGCTGTGAATTTTGGCTCCAACTCAGCATCCCCCCTCTGCTTGAAGGGCCTTGCCACGCACTCTTGCCCACACCTCCTCGGTATGCCCTATCAGCAAGAGAGCTGAGCTGTGTTCAGGGTTCTCCTGGCCCAGTGAGTGGGTCAGGGAATGAGTGAATTATGGATGAAAGAGCAAAAGAATGACGCCCCAAATGAAAGAATACAAGAAGGAAGAGAAAAGAGCAAGCTGAGTGATGAACTTCAGTGACAGAACTACCAACTGAGTCACTTAGAGCTGAGGTGATTGTGTTCACAGACCCCATCCCAAGGGTTCCTTGAAAAATCACTTGGCTGCTTCATTGGGTGGCAAAAGACATGTCTGTTTTTCTCCCACCTACTTCCAAGTGAGGAGAGCTATTTTTCTTCGTCTGAGCCTGCAGCTCTTGGGTTAAGTTGATATTCTTCCCTCAAAGGCAGTGTTGCTAAAGGTGCAGAAAGCAGTAATCTCAGCGGAGGCTGTGTGGCTCCCTCAGACCAGCAGGTGGTAATTGAGTACGATCTCTCCCCGGCCTTCTTTCCGTCCATTTTTACCTCTTCACACCGTACTGACTTCTCAGCCTCCAGACTCCAGTGTGGGTGCAGCTGGCAGAAACTCAGTGGCTGTAGAGGAGAGGAGAGCAAGTGAGTGCTCTCTTCCATGTAGCCTGTAAGGCCTGGGAGCCATACACGAACTGGCCTGCCTTGTCTGGCACGGGACTGGGACTGATTCTGACAGCCTGCCCCATCAGGAGAGTGTGCTGTGGAAACGCACAGGGAGGAGGGGGTAACCATTGCAAAAACATTGTCAGGAAGGACAAGTGGAATGTCACACTCAAGCGTTGGTTAAGACTTCCCCTGTGTTTCCTTCCAAGAGGAGGATGTACAAAGTGCACTAGTACCTGTTTTTACATCTGCAGGTTTACATACGTGGAGTCAGTCGGCGGAGGTCAGGTTACGCTGTGGTAACAAACATCCCCTGCATATCAGTGGCTTGGAACAACAAAGATCTTGGTCTTGCCTGGGGCCACATATTCACCATGGCTCTGCTAGGCTCTTTTTCACTCCGTGTTTGCACGCTAATCTTAGGGACATTGCTTTGTGCCAACGGGTAGAGAGGCACATGGAGAAGTATAAACTGGCTTCTAACACTTTTCGTGCAGAAATGACGTGTCATTTTCCTCCACATTTTATTAGTTGAAATAAGTCACATGCCATTTCTTAGTTCCACAGGCCAAGCGTGTATCATCTGTCCCCCTTACAGGTCCCAGGGCTGAGCTCATTGTCAGTGGAATGGGAAAGTGGAATGCTCCCCAGGGAAGAGTAATTTTGTAAATCATGTTTGTTGTAATGAGCCACTCACACAGTGTGGCATTAAGCAAGAATATTGGGGTGATCTGGTCAGCTTGCAGGTGTGAGGCTCTGCCCCTGCAGGTAGAGATCAAGATGGGCGTCCACATAAGCTACATGAGTTAGTGCCTGAAGGCCTGAGGTCTGGTTCGATTTCTACCTGTGTTGGTGTGACCTTGAGCAAATTGCCTAACCTTTCTGAACCTCTAAATGGACCTATAAATATCTCCTTATTAAGGCTGTTGGGAAGATTAAATCAGATATTGGGCAGGTGCATAATACTTCGGAGATTGTATTATGATAAAGCAGTTCATGCTAGCTGTAGACAAGTTAGAAAATTCAGAAGAAATATGAAGAAATAAATATTACTAAACTATTCCTTGCCACCCAAAGACAACTAGTGTTAAAAATCTGGCATATTTCCTTCAAAAGATGAAAGCATGCTATTTTTAAAGCCGCAGCTGTTTCTGAGTTTGGGCTGAAGGACGAGGAAGGCATTTGTTTGGGAAGATGCCTTCATGGGCTTGTGGGACCCCCCTCCCTCGCTCTCCATGGCTAGTTGAGGCAAGAAGCATTGAAAAGAAAAGCTTTCTGAATTTTCTAAATTCTAATCAAAAAAGTTTTTTAGTTCTCTGTTGAAAGCAGAGAGGAAGGGGTTTTCCATTGTCGGGGCTCAGGAAATGGGAGAAGGCTAGGCTGCGAATGCCTTAAGAAGTCTAAGAGATTATTGGAGACAGAGACAGAGAGACAGGCGAAAGTGAGGGATGTGCAGAAGGGTGCAGGGTGGGCTGGCAGAGGTGGAGGACAGGAGAGCAAGAAATAACTCAACAAATAAAATCCAAGACTGAGTAATACACAAATGAGAGGGCACATCGAGCAGCACACCCAGGCTGCTTCAGTAAGACACACCTGGCAGATCTTTTTCCTGGCCTGTATGTCCGGTGAGCCTTGGAAACCAAAGCCTAATCTTCATTTCTCACCTTCTTTGGTCAGTGCTGTAGCCCTGCCCTTGCCGGTTTCAGATAAAGCCTGTTTCACCAAACAGCCTGCTGTTGCTTGTGCTCTGGGGAACACAGGAGAGGGGTGCTTCTCCTAAGAAGGATAAAGTGGCCTAGGGAGAGGACCAGGGCATGGAGGCGCGGTGGTGAGAACTCTCCACGGGACTAATAACCGAGTGAAGAAGAGACTTCGGAAGAGGAGATGAGAGACAGCTCCTAGAAAAATGAAATCCCCTTCCCTCAGCACGTCCTTGAAATCTCAAAGAGGCAGCTTTGGGCTCTTTCCTGTCTCTGAAATTGAGGCTTGGTTTGTTAGATTTGGATGTGAAAGGATTCTGTACATTGATATGTGTTAAATAAAAAATATTCTAATGATATATAATGATATTGCTATGCACCTGTATCTGTCTGACATGGTTGAAATTATACTGTCTGCTCAGCTTACGCCTTTCCCCCTAAGTATTATATTTCACACACTCTCCTACATCACTAAAAATTCTCCAGACACATCATTTTAGGGTTCTCACCTCTTAGCAGGCATTGTGTTGCCTTTTCTGGACCTTTTCTGCTTCCTGCCGCCCACCTGCTTTGTTTTATGAATTTCTCTTGGCTGAGATGGAGGAGGGGCCCCGACAAGGTCTTTGGGGGGCTCAATTATGGAAAACATGGACTGAGTCACAAGTGAGTGATTGCCACATCCCTCCCGCCTGTTACGGGAACTATTGCAAAGATGCTTCCTGAGTGCAAGCACAATTTTGTTATTTGCCAGTGTGGTTAATGAAAAGATGAAATTGGAGCCTATGAGCACAACATGTAGGCAGTACCATAATTAGCCCTTTGGAAGGTGAAGGATCCGCTTTAAAATCAAAGAAAATAGCTTTACTCCCACAATGAAATGGCTGCAATTTTCCAGCTAATGCAGAACCTGCAGACTTTCTGTAATTATGTCCCCTAGGTCTTTTATTGAGCGTACATTTCTTCCTTTCTTTTTCCTCTTTCTTTCTTTTTTATTTCCAAGTAAATTCCCATCAGTAAAAAAAGGCAATATGATATTTGCAAACAGAAAGAAGAAACTCTTCTACACGTGGTGAATGCATTCTGTTTTGAAAAAATAAAGAAAAAAATGGCCAAATAATTAGGTTCCTAACCTACTAGGTCTGTGCTGTTTAAATTTAGCCAAACTTATACATGCAAGTTGTGGCCTTTTTCTTGGGGAAAGGGCAGGTGCTCCATACAAGAAAAGGTGGTTTTCTGCGAGATGATTGACACATGCTATGGCAAATCAAAGTCAGGATGGGGGTTTGCAAGAGGCTGGTCCCAGACAACCTGGGTTCTGCCTTAGACCCAATCTGAGACCTCTCCTTTCTGTGCCTCACTTTCCTGATCTGCAAAGTACACAAAAATCTCGCCCTTACAGACTAGTCTTGAGTATGTGAAAGTGCCTACCACAGTGCTTGAAGTGTGGTCAGAGCTCAGGAGTAGTAATTCAATTATTTCTTTTACTCTGTGCCCATCCAGTGAATGAATTTTTGACAAGAGGGAAACTTAGTTGACAAAGACCCACTAGCTCCTAAGGAATTCTGACCCCAGAAACCTAGAAGATAGGCGGAGCGAACATTTTTGATTTTCTCAAAGCAACACTTTGAGGGGTTTTGCAATAAATAATCTTTCAAGACAGGTGCTCTTGTTCCTGTTTCACAGTTGGGGAAACAGAGACTGAGCAACTTGCCCAGGGCTGCATCTCTTGACAGCGGCTGAGCCAAGACTTAAATTCCATTTTACCTGATTCCAGCACCAATCATCATTTTTCTGGTCCTTGCTCAAGTTCTATTCTGACTCTACCGTGTCCTAATTTTTCATCCTGAAATGGGTATGTAGTATGTCAAAGCGGTCAAGTGCAAGGCCTTTGTTTTCAGACAGGCCTGAATATGGGCTCCAGAGCTCCCTTCCCCAGCTGTGTGACTTCAGACAAGCAACTTAATATCTCGGAGAGTAACATCTGTAAATTAATAACCACCTATCTTCTAGGTGCTGTGCACATTAGAGAGAGATGGTATTCATAAAGCTTGTGTGTGCAGCACTTGGTGTCTTTTAAGGGTCCAGTAAAATATTGGCTTTTGCGACATCACTCCCTTTGTTGTTGTGATGAGGACTTATCAGGGTCACAGACGTGGGAAAGCCCTTCAAAGTGTGAAACCTTAGATCTAGGTTGGCTCCTATCACTGATCTTACCACCAACCTCTGTGACCCCTGGTGATAATGGTCACAATCCCATGTGACCCAATGTGAGAAAATTGCCCCTACACCATGAAGTACTCTCTCAGCTGCCCCAATACTGAGAGAACTGTTATGTGCACATGTTTGCATGAGGGTCCTGCAGCCAGTGTACTGTCTTAAGCAGCAATTCCTCTTGCTGAGGAGCCTTATTGTGGATCAAGCAGAGTCCCGGTTTCAACAGCACATAGCAGCACTGTGACCTGTCAGAGCGGCAGGAGGGGGAGCAGCTGATATGTGACTAAAATTTCACTGCAGATCAGCAGCCAACAAGAAAACTAAAAATTGACCGCAGTGCCAATTTATTGCCCCAGCCTGGGAACCTGTGGCCCTAATGTGAGAATGCAGGAATCGTGGTCTGTTGGATCTGAGGGTCAGATGGTGGAAATGGTGGAAGGTCGGACCAGGTAGAGCTAGACAGGGGGTAGAATAGCCCTGAGGCAAGTTTCCCCCTTCCTCTTCTCTTTTTCTCAATCTCTTCTTCCTTCCCTACCACCACCCCTTCTTTTCTTCCTCCAACATGTTTGAGTCTTAGTTAAGCCAGTTCCTAATCTAGACTCTGAGCTAGACATTGAGCCTGGCCTGGCTTTGGTCTCGGGGTTACAGAGAAGTCAAGAACTAGGACCTTACGGATCAGCCAGGGCAGAGGAAAGAATGGTCTCTTGGGAGCTTGTGAAGCTCACGCTGGTGGTAGCAGGCGGGACTGGGAATTGTCCTGGAAATTGTGCCAGAAGTGGCATTTGAGCAGGGCTTTTAGGAGTCATGGCCAGCCAGGGACAGGACTCCCAAGAGCCCCAATAGTGGCCTGGTAACCTCGGTGGCATGGGCAGAGCATGGAATGCAGCATGAGAAAGGAGAAGCAAGAGACGCAGCATCCTAAAGCCAGTCTGTAGGAGAAGTGCGCGTCAGCCAGGCCCATCACGTGTCTGATGACCTCAAACGCCAGCCTTGCCCTTTAGCAGCTGGATAACTGTGAATGAGATTCTCAGGTGGAGACAATCAGCTTCTCCACCTACGTGAATGACTACTTTAACACTTGCCTCCCAGGTAACTTTTTTCAGGCAGGATTTGGCTCCTTGGAGCACTCAGCAAGTGGGCCATTATTTTCTCCCGTGGCAGCAATTGGAGAGAAGGAATAGGGATAGGAAAACTAGACAGGCTAGCAACGAGCCAGGACTCCATTCCTCTGCTACATCTATTGCTTAGCTCTATAAAATTCATTCTGTCCCTAGAACCAGAGACCCATAGTGTGCTGGAAGTTTCCTAGTTCTAACCCATGGATATCCACTTTTTGGCTCACCTAGGCTGCACTAAGTAAAGAGGACTATCTTGGGCGATGTACAAAATATCTAATGTAGATGATATACAAGTAGTAAAGTGTCTTTTATTTTTAAATATTTCATACAGTATTATTGAAATAACACAAATCCAAGTTTAATAATTAAATGAGAAAACTTAGATATGTGTTTAATAATAAGCATCTGTTTTCACAGCGACACGTATGTAGGTAGATTGAAATACTATCTGAGTAATCACTGCATTTTACTTACCAATACCTACAAGAGCATAAAATATCTGAAACACATGGGTTTAGTTTTAAATGCCAGTGGGTAGTGGGCACCAGAGGTACAGTTAGCATTGCTTTTCATCCTCCCCTACAGTGCCCCATTGTCACCCACTCAGTCCCCACTTGAGTGCTGAGCAACAGAGTCAATAAAAATATTAGTGAAAATAGCATAATAATATCAAAGCTCACAATCTTGCAGTCCCATTGCCTGCATGGGTGTATGGGTCGCAGAGTGGACACGCCTATTCTGATCTCTCTGTGGGAGTGTGAGGTTGGATAGAAGCCCTCTTTATTTGTGCAGCCTGGACGCAGTCCTGGCCATCAGCCATCAGCCAAGTCGTGTGTGTGTGACACGTGGTCGGAGACCTTACCTTGGAGAGAATAGGGATATTTACAGGCTGGCCAAATGCATATGAAGCTTGGATATTTATATACTCAAAATATCTTCAAATGGCAAACCAGGGTACACCCCAACATCTAGCAGAGCCCAGCACAGAGCTCAGGGGTGTTGGCTGAACAAAGTCATAATCCGTCTGCTCTTCTTCCTTCAGTTTCTTTTTAAAAATGCTTGCCCCACTCCAAGCTGTAGGAAATCTCAAAACACAGAGTCTGAGAGGTTATCCTAGAAATAGGTCTGTCTATTGCCCTCTGATGTTCTATTTTTTATTTTTAACTCCCAGAGAAAATGTTTAATAGGGTTGTCCAGGTGTGTCAGGCCTGCTCCATCTTTCCAAAAGGGCCCTTTCCATGTCTAGGCCATGGAAGCCTGCGGTATACAGGAACTTTCTGTCAAGGTTTTCCAGAGCTCTCATAGGTCATATCATGGGATAACTCTGACTCTTACTGTTCCGAAAATCATCTTTACTCTCTGCTTCCAGACAATTTTCTCTCTACTTTCAAGAAGTCTTCCTTGAATTCTCCCGGGGCCTTTCCTTTCTACAGCATGGCCTTCCACATACCCATCTTGCTAGTTGGATTGTAGAGGGGAAGACTGTGCTCAGTATTTATATTTTATTATCTCTTCAAGATTTGTCACAATACCTTATGCTTGAGGCTGAACAAAGACATTTATGGCATAAAAATCAAAACTTTCAGATCATTAATGATACAACAGCTTATATTGTATTCTTATTCCATGCACTGCCACGGCATAGTGCTTTATTACATAAACACTGGCACCAGGTAGCCCATGTCTCAAGCCTAGCTCTGCCACTGATTTTGGTGACACTGAAAAAGCTGCTCACAGCTGTTCAGCCTCTCCTGTATCTCATTTTCCACATCTGTAATTCTTTGGTAATTATTTTATGTAATTGCTGTGATTATAAAAGGTATTAAATAATAGGTATAAACATTTTCAATAGAACCTACATTTAAGGATACTATATACATTTAAATTATTCTTATAGCTAGAAATATGGGGTGTCCTTTCTCTAGCTTGACTATTCTAATCAAGGTTAATAAAGCAAAAATAGCAGCTGAATCCTGCTCATTTGAGAGGCTTTGAGGCCTGGGCAATGGTTTTGAGGGTGGCTTACAACTTTGCTGATTAGTGGGAAAAAATGAATTTGCAGGCCAAGTTTTTAAAATCTTGGCCCAAGTGCAAATTTGATTATAACAGCTTAAATCACTAGCTCTGGCTGTCTCAGGCTGCCCTGAGCCCCTGGCCCTTGGGTGCATGCTTATGTGCATGGTTAATGTGCATGCGTATGTGCATGCTTGCGCTCAGGTCAACAAAATGGAACCGTCTAAGCAATGATGATTGCAGTTAACAGAAGAGTAGAATTCTTTAATGAAATAAATAGATTCAGTCAGTCACTATTTTAGGAAAGTCACCCTATATATATAAATGCACGTGTGTGTGTGTGTGTGTGTGTGTGTGTGTGTGCACGTACACATATATGTGTCTGTGTATCCCACATCCTCAAAAAATGGAAATCCCTTTGGCAAACTCAAGCTGGAACAAAAAGGAACAATCTAGCTAACAATGGCTAAGTTGTGGAAGACACTGAAATATCTACCAACAAACCAAAGGATACAAAAATTGTGGCATGTGTACACAATAGAGTACTTGTCCTTCACAAAAACATAGAGGCTAAAATGAATGTAACTTAAGACCATCATGCTTAGTAAAGTCAATCAAACTCAGAAGGTTAAATATCACATGGCTTCTCTAATATGAGAAATCTAGAATACAGGCTTTTATAGAACCAAATAGGTGTGATAGTGGGAATCAGGGAGGATGAAAGAGGAGTGGGAGGGCCAAAAGGGGGAGGAGAAGGATTGCAATGTTGACAATATGCATGTTCACAAAATATCCAAGCTTAATGTAATCAGTGTGTGTGTGTGTGTGTGTGTGTGTGTGTGTGTGTGTGCGCGCGCGCGCGTGTGTGTGTTAATAAAAATGGGGAAAATAATCCTATGCCAGAATTTGTAAGTGAACGAATAATTTTATGAAATAATGTATCCAGCTTCTATAAATTATTAGAAGCACTACTTCTCCTCTAATCTCGTTTTTGCCTTGTACTCCATTCTCCAATACTATTTCATAGCTTGGCAGAGACCCAAGCAACACACTTCTGTCTCCTGGAATCTAGCACTCTCTTTCCCACCTCCCACCTCAGTCAGTGCCTAGATTCCCCCTTCAAGGCTCCTGCCAAGTCTTCTGTTCTTTGTGCAAAAACAGACAAGGTAATTGCAACGTCTAAGAACAGCTTTGGGGTAAATACTCCTTCCCACTCCCCTTCAGAAAATCTGTAATGTTCATGCCACCCTAATCCTGCTCAACTTCTGAGCCCAGGCACAGGGTTGGTCCTTTCTGGGAAAGTGCCTCACATTGTAGAGGGCCCAGTACCTCACAAAATTGTGCCCTGCTTGTGCTGCTTCTAGTGCTGCTTAAATTCATAAATCCCAACCAAGAAAGGTAAGGTGGATGCTCTGTAGGAGGGCAGAGGGATTTCCTTTCATTACAGAGAAGTCAAAACACATGCACTTGCTAAACCTCCTTTCCTAGACAACACATCTCCCACCAATTTCTCACTGGCTAGCTTCATGGCCTTAATGGGTTGTAAGTGCATTCATTTTTGTTAATTTCGTAACCAACAGTTTCTTCGCTGGTTTAAGCAACCTGCAGACTGTGATTTGTTAGTTCTCATTAGCAGGGAAAAGGTGTAGTCCCACACTCCATGGCTTTTATAAATCACATTTTCAGGTGGTTTTAGCATGCTGGAACATTTCTAAGTGTGGGGCCTGAGGTGAATAATCCCGAGGACGTGGAGCTGTGTTGGGCAGCCAGTGCTCACAGCACTTCCACATTCCCATCTGTGATTCACTGAACATTCGTGCTGAGCCACAGACAGAGGTGAATTAGTTCCAGACAAAAATGCATCAATGCTCTATTGAATAGTCAATTATTAAACACATAATGGAATCCGTGGTTAGCAAGGCATGCTGAAGATGTGCCATGTTTGCACAATTTCTAACAGGAAGGGAAGTCTGGCTCTTAATTTTTGAAAGGTTCAAACAATTCAATGGTCTTCAAGGTAAACTTGGAAACATACCTCATTCCTTAAAGGTGGGTGTGAAAATTTGGTTTGTTATTCACATTTTCTTCCAATTCTTAATTAGGCCTTGAGGCAGCCAACTCGTTAGACTCAGTAGTCAGCAGTTTTGGAGGTGAGGTAAGGTAAAGACGTGCACCATCCAAAGTGGTAGATCCTCCAATAGTCCTTATACATTTTGTTTATTTTGACATTTCTTTAACTTATGCATGAATATAGTGCATACGTTCTAAAATTTTTATGGCTCCATGCAAAATAGTTCACTGTTCAGCTTACCATCCTACCCTGAAATTTTGGTGTTCTGGTTAAAGTTGACTGTCCATTTGGTTGGATTATGAGACTCATGGAGAGATGATTGGATTGTGGGAGTAATATACTCATAAGTAGATTTACCTGTTGATGAATGCACTCCTAGGAGATGGGGCCCAGTTGGAGGAGGTGTGTTTTTGGGGGAGAGCCTTTGAACGTGTATCTCTCATTAGCATTCGTCCGCTCTGTTCTGCTTCTCCACTGCCAGGAACGGCTTTGTTTTGGTATGTCTTTCCACCATGGTCTTTTTGCTTCAGAGTCAGCAGACCATGGACTGAAACCTCTGAAATCATGAGCCAATTAAGTCGCTCATTGCTTAAGTTGTGGTGTTCGGGATTTCATTCCAGCAACAGGAAAGCTGACTAATAAATACATCTTATTTCAAAGTGTCAAATGGTTGCAAAGCACCATTTCTAGAAGGTGCTCCTCTCTTCATCCAAGGCTCATGTCCACACTGTCTCAAACTTTTGGGAATTTGGATTCAAAGAGCCATTCTTACATGCCCAGCTTGACAATTAAGGATAAGGCCAAGCACAGGTGCTGTCCTTAACCTTGTCAGGAGTCGATGGGAACACGTTGCTTAGGGTTCTTTTATTTGCTATGGTTTCCACGCTTGTTTTACTCATCCACAAAATGGGTAGGTTGAATCTTCAAACATGCTCATTTAAATGAATCTTTAGATGTTCATAAAGACATTGAAATAAGATGCCAAGTTTTGAAGACATGTGCATTGAATTATCTTACTTTTCCTGGAATGAATAAAATAAAATTATGATCTTATTTTCTTTAGTCATGACTTTTAACTGTGCATGCTGACTATCCTTAGCAACATCTGGAACCACTATCACTTTTGTCACTTTCACTTATTAGACTTTGAGCGTAGTTGAAAGTTCCAATCTGAAGTCCCATTCATATCTCTGTCTGCCTTCACCAGAGGCAACTTTAGCTCTGACCCTCAGATCTTGATGGAGGGAAGCAGAAAAGTATCCACCCCTGCTTTTCTTTGGAGTTGGAGGCATGGACGTGCCCTTCAAAAACCTGCTCTCCTCCATCCATTGTTGGCAAGAATGAGGTCAAGAGGTAGCATAAACCTTCCCTTACACCTGATGACTGGCTAGGAAAGCAGGTGCTCCTGGCCTCCGGAGGTTAGGTGCAGACCTAAATCTGTCTGTGATCCCACACAAGTGGTGCACATGGGCTTATGGGGCAGTGTTCAACATTCCTTTAGCTGAGGACTTATCCATAGAGATACCAGGATTTCTGTGATTCAGTTCCACACGCCACATTCTCATCTTCTCTTCTGGGTGTCATGGGGAGGAAGGTGATCTGCTTTGGTCCCAGCCAGGGATCACATGTGCTGGTGATGGTGGTAGACAGATTTCTATAACATGAACCCCACTTTCTCTGCTGGTATAAGCTGTAATTCCAGTCTCTGACCTTTGAAAATTTCCAGGAGGAATAAGGCTTGGAAACAGATGTCAAGCTTTTTCAAAAATTCTTCATGAACAGCATCTACACTAGAGGTATTGATGAGTACCAAGTCTCCTGAACCATGAATGGGCCTGTGAGACTGTTTCTCTGCATCTGCAGTCTCCTCCAGTCTCCTGAGTTGACCTTTTGGGGCCTCACGTGCCTCTGTAGGATACCGGTTATGATGATTTTCTTCTCTGATCTCCTTTCTTAGGGCGTTCTTCTCACATATCAGTTACACTTGTAGGGAGAGGGGTTCCCATGGTTGGAGACAGTAAGCTTGGTTCTCCCACTCCTCCAAGCCTTTGGGCAGGATCAGTATGTATGTCTTCATTTACTCTGGCCTTGTTTTATAAAATAGACTTCATAATAATTCCATTTTCTGAGTTGGGCTTTGCTGAAAATCCAGGAAACACTGGAAAAAATCTGCAGTCAACGTTTTGTAACTAATGTGTGCACTCATGTCTTGTTCTGACTTCCTTGGCTCCTCAGAGGACCACATGAATAAAAAATCATAAAGAAGCCAGGTTTGGTGAAGCAATTCTAGATCCCAGTACTCTGGAAGGCTGAGGCAGGAGGATTACAAGTTTAAGCCCAGCCTGGGAAATTTAGCAACAGAATGAGACCTTATCTAAAAATCAAAAACCACAAATGAGCTGATAATGTACCTGAGTGTAATGGCTCGAGGCTCAATCTCCAGTAATACACACACACACACACACACACACACACACACACGATAAAATGCTCGATGTCTGAGGGACTCCTGCTTTTCATAGTTAATGACTAAGGACCAGAGGTTTACTTTCCTCTCAGACTAATTGGAGTGACTGGTTAGATGCAACTACTCTTTTGTGCATGTTTCTGGGACAGATGTTGGTGGCTAGAGACTACAGTTCGGCAAGGAGGCTTTCCAAGAGTGATCATGTGTAAAGGAGACCTGGCACCTGTGGGCAAAGCAAGGTCTCTTTGGTCAGGCTAATGATGATCACTGCCTAAAATATCAGGCTAGGCAGGAAAGGGCCTCCATGTAGGTTGTTTTCAGAGTGGGTCTGAGTGATGGCACTGAGAGCTCTGCCACTTGGGGAGACCAGGACATGTGAAAGATAACCTTTAGTAGCCTCCAGTGATGAAGCTGTGGATCTTCTACTGTGAATATGAGGTGAATATTTTTCAGTTCTGCCACTTCTGTTTATTTACCCCAGAGTAGATATGAAGCCTAACTCAGGCATTCTTTCTAATCTCAGTTTCATGTCCAGGCAGGAGAGAAAGGAAATTGACTCAGAATAGTCCTCCCTACTCTCACCACCATGTATGGTCCCAAACACTAGTGAGGGGCAGCAGATATTCTCAATCAAAGCTTCTCAGTAAGAAAAAGCTGGACTGTATTGTGCTCATCAACTAAGTCCAAATCCCAGTGCCTCAGAACAAGGAGAGTTTATTTCTCACTAGACAAGGTTTAATATAGGTCACCAAAGGCTGGCCTTCACATGGTGACTCAATCACACAGGCTCCCTCAATTTTGGGGTACCCTCAACTTCACACACGTTCCAAGAGCTCCATGATAGTCAGGAGAGGGTTAGAATAGACATTTTCCGGAGTCAGTCTTGGGTGTCAGGGGCTTTAATTTTCTTAATGAATGCTACATTGCTTCACAGACACTTCCAGACATTTGCCATTTCCAAGGGTTATTTCTAGCCCCATAAAGAGATCATTGCAATGTACTTTCCCGATAATGTTACAGTGAGTTGGGCCTAAGCTTGTCTGACCTTCACTCGGTCTGCTAGTAGAGCTTGTGCGTCCATAGCCCTTTTACTTCTCAAAACTTTTCAGGTTTATTATCTCGTTTCATCTCTCTAGTATCCCTGTGAGGCCTGATGGCCACTTCCATCGTAACAATGTCTATTTGGAGCAGCCAGACACAGTGGGGCTTGGTGCCTCGCCTCTGCCCTTACAGTGTGGTTGGCCCATTTTATAGCACTGTGAGGAGCAAGGAAAGCAGATGGAAGGGACTCTTACTTTCATGTTGGACACTCCTTCTCCTTCTTTCCCATTGTCTGTTGAGGTTATCCCAGAATACCTACTTCCCACCTGCCCAGAACCTGTCTTTCTATGCTCACATCTACTCCCTTACATCTTGCCGAGATGGAGAATGATTTCAATGATGCGGAAACGATGCAGCTGACTCACACTGATTGACCTGATGACTAGATCCTAAGTGAAGCGCACTGTGTTCCTGTTAGAGTGGGAGATACTCAAGATATTTGTTCTTGAAATTCCCAGAAGAGAATTATTTAAGTCTCTTGAAAAGGTGTTAGAACTGTCAAAAGTAAGAGATTTGGCACATTAAATTGTTAAATATAAATTGTAGCTCTGTTTGGTGAGAAACAACATAAAATTCCAGTTTTTTAAACAAAAGAAATAATAGATATTTGGAGTTAAACAGGGTGATTTATACACAGGCATTTTACTTTACTCTCTCCTGTGATCTAATAAAATGGAAGAAAAAGAAATAAAATGGTGTGTATCTGCAGAGATGGATAGAGCAGAGTCAGAGACGACAATGCATAAGAGAGAACTGCCCAATGGAAGAGTGGACACTCGTGTTGGAGGTGCTGGCAGAGCTCTCTCCGCATCCAGGCAAAGGGGAGGAAGTGACTCGCCACACACTCATTTAGGGATGGAAAGGCCCAGCACCTCAAAGGCAAACTTGGAGACAGCCAATTAGACTGCAAATTCATGGAAAGAGCAGGTAGACTCAAACCTCTTCTTTGGCTGGTCACAGAAGATGACTCTATCAGGGAGGTCAGAGCTCAGGACACCCAACAGAGAGTGAAAGACGGTCTAGAAAGTAGAGTACAGCTCCTTTTCTTTGCTCAGGTCCCATGAGAATGCTGAGTGTCTTGCTCATCATCTTTATGCAGAAATACTCTAGAACACAGAACAAGAAAAGCAGAAATGGGCTAAAAGGAAGGAAAAGAAGGAAATAAATAAAGGTCTCAATCAATGAACCTAACTGATGGGAGCTCCAGGGAGCAAGAGAGAAGAAAAGATTGGTAGAAAGTTGTTGAGGAGGTGATATACAAATATATTTTCAGAATGGAAAACTTGAGTTGCTGACGAAAAGGGCTTGCCACATCTCAGCACAGTGTGTGGAGATTGATGAGTTGCCAGGGAATGTGCAACGTCCTAAAATCTGAAAGTGTGTGTGTGTGTGTGTGTGTGTGTGTGTGTGTGTGTGTAGGGAAAGAGAAAAATCACATAAAATATTAATAAGTGGGAATCAGAATAGCATCAAACTTCTTAAAAGCATCCTAGGATGCTGACAGATAGGGAGGAATTCTTCAAAATCCTTAACTTTTTAAAAAAAACCAATCTGAATTTTCTGTATAGCGAAACTGTCAAGAATACATAAAACAATTACCTTTCAGGCACACCCTTTTGTATAGCAGAATGTCAAAGAAAGTTCATCGGGAGATGCAGCCTGGAGCCATAGTGTCCAAGGAAAGGAGAAGGGAATTTACAAGCTGGTAACAAATGATGTCCTTAGATGACACTTCTGTTGCAGTGCTAGAAAACAACTTTTCAGAGCAGAGCAGAGTGGAAAGAACCCAGGAAAGATGTTACCAGAAAATGAAAAAGTAAAATTAAAGATTTAAAAAATCTTTTTGACTCTAATGAGAATTGTTTTATAACTGGGTTCATTTTCATAGCATAGATTAGAGATTGATGCCCAGAAAAAACAAGCAAATGAAAAGGTAAGGCAATTTTAACTTCAGGAAAAAATGAAAAATGTATACAATTAAATAAATGAAATGATGATATACCATTTGTCTCCATTGTGAATAATACTTGCATGGCCCTAGAAACAGAAACACCATAATGACTCATCTAAAATTTGTGATACGATTCTATTGAGAAGATGGGCAAGAAAGGTCAGGCGTGTGTATATGTGAATACAGGCATGTGCGAATGTGTGAGTGTGTGAGTGTGCATCTCTGTGTTGAAGGGTGTGAGTGGAGGAGGCCTTAAGTACTACTTCCCACAATACAAGCTAATGTTGATGGATATTGCTTATGTCAGAGTAAAGATTAGCCATTTGTGCATGTTAGAGAGATAAAATACAAAGCAGAGAAACATGCACATTAATTGAATTTTTTTTCTTGAGAAGCTGGTCTGGAGTGTGGGTGAGAATCAGGAGGTCAGCAGGCAGAGCTGAAGTTTTTAGTGCCAGAAGCTTATATGATCTAGGGTTCTTTAAAATAAAGAATTATAGACGGAAAGTTAGGTACAAATTTTGGGGAGGGGTTGGTCCAATTCTGAATGAAGGGCTCTGAAGCTCAGTGTCAACTGCTTGTAGATGAAGTCTGGTGACACTGCAAGCCACTGTGAACTTATTTATTGTCTAATAGAATGTAATATTAAACCATGTGTATTATTTTATATACTTTTTTAAAAAGTAAAACCACAAGCACATTGATAAAGCCCAACTCATGGTGCCACTTCCACTAGACTGTTCTATTTGGGTTTGTGTAGTGGTGTTGGGGCTGTGATGGTTAGTCCTGATTGCCAACTTGATTAAGAGTCACCTCGGATATTAGTAAAGCATGGTTTTTGGCGTGTCTGTGGGAGTGGCCAGAGGTGATCAGCATGTAGCCAGCAAGTGAAAGAGGAGGGCGCTGACCGACGAAGTGTTCCATCGCGAGCAAGCTTGCAGCCTAGAAGGAACAGAGGGGAAGGAGGGAGCTGCACCCTTGGCAAGTTCCGTGCTGTCTGAGCAGGTCTCCTTTGCTGCTGGTGTCACATGTGAACGTCAGGCTCTGGCTTCTTCAGTCTTTCAGTGCAGGGTCACACTGGCGACTCTCCAGAGGGCTTCCAGACTCGCACAGTGTCCTTGGTCCCTCTTTGTCTTTGGCTACCAGCTTCTTGCACTGACCAGCTACTGGATCCTCTAATTCTATAATGTGCAAACAGCCATCGTAGACTACCTTGCCTCTGATCCTATGAGCCTATCTAATAAAAACACTTGCATAATTTATACATGCGTGTGTATTCTGCTTCTTCTTCTTATTAATTTTGTTCCTTTAGAGAACCCTAACCAGTATCGGGAGCAAATCGACCTGTGTTTGTGAATACTGTTATTCCCTTTGCAGCGCTCAGAGCTCACAGTCCTTCCTTTCACATCTGAAAGAGGCTGAAGTCAATTTTCTTATTCTGCCTTCAGCCTGCTTAGCCAAAAGCCCTCGCACTGGTAAGTTAAAAGGTCTCTCTTCCTTTTCTTACTCTGGCACTGTCCCCAAGATTCAGCCACGCACGAGTCCTTGATCCAGTGAAAACTGCGCTTACCCCAGCAGCCATGTCATTGGCAGGCGGTGCCCTGAGGAGCAGAAGCCCTACTTTCAGAAGAAAGCTCGGCTGGTGCTTTAGGTGCTTTGCTCAGGTGGCAGACTCAGAGCAGAAATTAGGTAGGGGGCAGGGAGGGCACGACATCACTACACATTTTGGTGGAACAGAGTTTCTCCGAGAGGACTATAGATGGCATGCTTCATGGTTCCCCAAAGTCACTAAAAAGAGGACCTTCTTGCTGTTAAAATGGTTCAGTTGTATTTTCCATTCAAAATATTTCAACCGCATTCAAAGATCTGTGCTGGAGGACTCCACAGCAAGTGCTGATAGGACTGTCCATAGAGTGACACCTGCTCTTGAGGAGTTGATGGTTTAAGGCTCAGACTTGCCAGGGTCAGCTCAGCCCTGAAATTGCCCTGGGACATCACAATGCCACTGGACACTTCTTTACAACAGCAAGGGCTGGAGACACTGACACAGAGCCTAATCTCTGCCTCCTGGGAGGACCTCTTTTTTTGCTGGAGACCAAGGAAGCCATAAGAAAGGTTTGCTGTTATTGTTGTTGTTTTCTGTTTGAGCTCCAACCCATTTTTGAACACACTGCATATTCCTGTCGGAATCTGGAGTTGGGTAGAATGGAATTCAGGGCAGGCAAAGAAATTTATTTTGACTGGCATATTTCCTGTAGATTGGAATTGTATCTTTGAGATTTATTAAATTTATAAACAAATGAAAAATAATCAAGATTACAGATGTTGCCATTACAAACATTATTGGTTAAATAATTTGAATTTGCAATCACTGTAGTTTTTTCTCTCCCTGGGTTTTGTACACACACTATGTTTGTCCTGAGCCAACAAAATGAGTCAAGAATGCCTGAAAAACTTCTATTAAACTATTATAAGCAAGCCTTAGGTTTTTCTAGGACTTTGAGGATGTCGGGCTGAGCAAGAGCTTCTCTTTGTGTCTCAAATCCTCTGTGAGTCTCGCTGTTAAAGCATGAATTTCACTGAAAAAAATCACTTGTTTCTACAGTGTGGTAAAGGTCAGAGTATGGTCTGCTGAATACCTCACCTGGAAGGTGCTTGTAGGATGCGTCCTACGGTGAACAGGGCAGCAGCCCTCCTTTACACATTTGACTCTCTTCACACTGGCTGGTTTAGTGGGTGGTGTGAGGAAACAGGCAGTGGGCAGGGACTGGAGAAGGCGCAGAAGCTCCCTCCAGGATGAGGCATTTCCAAATTCATTGATTCCTTGCGTCTATGCAGGTGGGCCTGGAGTTCCAGAGGTACCATTTTTCTTTGTTCTCATTTTACTCTGCACAGTTACAAGAAAACAGCAAGCACTTGTCCCCTCATATCAGCAGCACAGGCCAGTCTGGCAAGAAGTGAGTGTTTAAAAACTCTAGCTTGAAGTATGGTGAGCTTAAACTTGTCTTCCCAGAAGTTTGTGTCTGCCCTGCATGTTGGACCATCTTTTTTTTAATCTGAAACTTGAGACACTGTAGAAATTATGATACAAGGTGGGACTCTGGAGCAAATAAACATTTTAAAATAAGCATTTTCAGATCTGATGGAATTAAAATGTTTACAAATGTTAGCATAAATAACTGTAAATTTATTTCACAAGGAAAGAGTTAAAATTGAAAAGACAAATAACACAATTTTAAAAAGAGAGAAGACTCAGAATAGCTTCCCAGAAAATGTATAAAAATAGCCAATACATGGAAAAATGTTCAACAAAATTAGCCAATAGGATAACAAAAATCAAATCCACAATGAGATGCTACTTCACACCCACTAGAATAGCTATAATCAAAAAGACAGATAATAGCTGTTGGCAAGAGTGTGGAGTAACTGGAACCTTCACACATAGCTGGAGGGAAAGTAAAAGAGTATAGCTGCTTTGAAAAACAGTCCAGCAGTCACTCGAAATGTTAAATGTGGAGTTTTATAAGACCCAGAAATTCTACTTCCAAGTTTATACCTGAGAGAAGTGAAAATATATGTTCACAGAAGAACTTGTACTTGAATGCTTATAGTAGCATTTTCCTAATAGACAAGACATGGAAACAATTCAAATGTTCATCAGCAGATGAATGGATAAATTACATGTGGTATATCAATGTGATGGAAGATTTGGCTCCAAAGGGAACAAAGAACTGATAATGCTAAAACATGTACATGCCTGAAAATTTTCTGCTAACTTAAAAAGCCAGCCACGAAAGACACATGATTTTGGGGATATGAAATGTTCAGTAGACAAATTTATAAGATAAAAAGTATTAGTGGCTGACCGACAAAGAGGGATGTGGAATGACTGCTAAGGAACATAGAATTTCTTTTTTGGATGTCAAAAAAATGGTAGTAAATTGGCTGTTGCTTTGGTTGGACAACTCCATGGAGATGCCAGAACCTCCTGGATTTTACACAATAAGTATATGTTATATAGCGATTTTCTCCTCAATGGGACACAATACTGGACACCGTTCACAGGTCTCAGTCCATTTATATTCAGCCAGAAATAGCAGAAGGGCTTGGTGGAGGTTCTTGGTACGGAAAAGCTGTCCCTCCATGGTGGGCAGGAAGCGAGTGCAAAAGGTGGAGGGAGGGAGGGAGATAGACCCACGTCCCCGGGTCCCTCTCTCCAACTAGGCCTACCTCCTCACAGCACAGGAAATCATCAGTGAATCAAGCCATGAGTCAATTAATCCCCATGATCCAATCACCTTCCGAATATATGAGGCTTTGGGGGACACTCCAGGTCTAAACTATAACATATATGCATTATGTCTCAGCTGTCATAAAAAACCTGAACTAGAAGTGTGCTAGTCTCTCCCTATGATTGCGTGTTCTTTCAGGGCAAATTTGGCACCTTCTGCCTGTTGTGTTCTTCCATGGAAGTAAAAGCAGTGTTAAGTACCAGGAAGTTTGCTTGCTGGCTAATTCGGTAATTGATGATAAACATCTCTTAACATGAAAAATGGCAATCTCTCTACCTGCCATTACCCACAGGTGGTGTGTGTGTGTGTGGGGGGGGTAGAGGTGTTCATACTTCCCCAGTTCTAATGCTGAGAATAGATTGGTGAGGCAGCAACAGTGAGGAACGGAGGACTAGCCTTTTAATTCCAAGTCAGCTGGTACCTGGTCTGCAACTTGTTTTCCAGGACTCAGCTGTCTGCCTTTAAGAGAAGGGATGAAATTTTAACTCTCAAAGATACATTACTGCCTTTGAAAAAAGGGATTATGATTGAGATCCAGAATTCTAGTTCTGCCACAGGCTTGCAAGGATTTAAATCCCCTTCTGCCCCTGGGTTGGCATTTTCTCATGTGTGGTAAGTTGGGTTGGCTGAGACCTGCTGTCCTCTTCCAGCAGTGCTGTTCCAGGTGAGAGTGTATCCAGATGGGGGTCTTGACCCTGGTACTGCTGGCTGCATTTACTGGGGTTAAAGACATTCAAAAATGGCTCCTCGCATTCCACTTCCCAATTCCAACTTGAGTTTTCACTCTCTCTACGGCCAAAAGAATAAAAGACAAAGCAATGTGATTGGAGTAGACAGAGGCAGAGGAGAAGGAAGGGGAGGAAGAGAAAGAGAAGGAGAGGAATCCCCAGTGGTCAGGCTGTAGTAGGGTGGGGTAGGCCAGGGTTTCTGGAATTGCCAGCCTCTGCTGAGAGATTTGAGGAGGGTCAGGGGCAGTGTGACACGTATAGCGTTATAGGCATTTGTTTGTTGGCCTTGGAGACAGTTTGGGTAGGTGCCATGGTAATGGTGACTTTAGATCCTGGCAGAAAGCAGGTTTCTGTCTTTCTCCCCAGAATGAAGCATCGGTCTCCTATCTGTAGTGATCTTTGTGTATGGAGACTTATCCCGTCTGCACTGAGTCATGTGTCCCAGTGATATCACAATAATAGCAATCGCACTCATATTTGCAATAGTAATCATTACAATTCCTTATCATATCTCCATGAAGGACAGAAACCAGGAGTTCATAGATGTTGAGATAGTTAAAGTTTCACAGAGCCCAGGTCTATCAGCTTGCAAGAGCCCAGATCATTCCATGATGCTATTCTGCAGAGACAGCTGGGCTTTTCACTCACACTACCTCCTTGCCCTGGCCCACCACACTGCTGATGTTGAAGGTAGCAGCCAATATGTGCTGGCATTTGATCTGGACTTAAGTCCGCAGAGGAAAGGCTCCAAAAACAGTGCTCCTGGAGAACATCCCTGAGGGTTTTAAAAAGTTAGAAACGGTGGTATGAACAGCCTTTCATTTGGCTAATCCCACTTCACACGCCTGGACACGAGGCATTTATAGCTTTAGCATCCAACCAACATCATATTCTCAATAGGCCCTCCTGAGCCAGTGATTCCACTGCCACTGGACATATCTCCAGGGACAAAGCTGTAGTCGCTGGCCATTTGGCTGGGCAGGTTGGATCTCACACATGCGTAATGTCCCTGTGGCATCCATACTGGAGCCTCTGTCAAAATGCTTGCTAGAACTATTTTTAAAAAGTTCCATTTAGCATCGGAGTGATGCCAGAAATGCAGCCTTTAAAGAAAGACTACAAATGATCATTTCCTTTTCCAATTCTGTCTGAGGCTTGAAGCTGGAAGACTTACTGCTGAAACTATTCTTGGACATTCAAGGAAGAAGTTTCTTTTTAACTTATTTTTTAAAGTGTCAATCAAAATGTTATGTTATCAGCATTCTTTAGGAGTGTAGGGAAGGGTTGTCAGGTGATGAGTATGGACAACAGAAGAATTGTCATTATGAAGATAAAGGCAGAGTAGTATAATATAAATGTATCTAAATAGATAGATTTCAATATTTTCAAATATTTCCTTCCAGGGCGTTTATGAGGCAGCTATGGTATTCTTAAGACCCACAGGAAGTGTATTAATGGAAGTGCCAGGTAATCAGAGTATGTATTTTTGTAGTGCTAACATTGCACCAGATACTATTTTAAGTAGTATTTTAATATTTATATCACTTAATTCTTATAATCACTCCAGTAGGTCAGCACTACTATTATTGCCATTTTATGATGAAGAAACCAAGGTTCAGAGAGGTTAAATAATTTATCTAAAGCTACACAGCTAGTATGTGGTAGACCAGGGATGCAAAACTCACCTACGCCACAGAGCATCGGTTCTTAACCTTTGCTCTGACTGCCTCTCAAATGTGTGGCTGAGGAGGTTGTGTTGGTGAGATCAGCGGAGGGTTCCCAGAAGGGATTGGAATAGCTAGGTTAGGAATGTGGAAGGGGCCTCCTGCACACTCCTCCAAGTGCACTTCAGGGTGGCAGCAGTGTTCTCTTATTATGCTGAACACACATTTCTAGCACTTTCCCCTTGTGCCATGGTTTGCATGTGTCCCCAAAAGTCCATGTGTTGGAAATTCAGTCTCTAGTGCCACAGTTGGATTAGGGTTAGGGTTAAGGTTGGGGTTAGGTGATAAGAGGTGATTGAGTCAGGAGTGGATTAATGTTATCACTGGAGTGGGATTGTTGCAAGCGGGAATTGGTCTCGCTCTTGCTTTCTTGTTCTTCTGCCATGAAACCCCGTAGCATGTAGGTCCTCAGCTGATGCCAACTCAGACTTTCCAGTGCCCAGACTCACAAGCCAAGTAGATTCCTTTTGTTTATATTACCCAGACTCAGTTTTTCTGTTATAGCAGCCGAAAATAGACTCACTCCTCCTGTCTCTCACCTGTGCCAACTTCATGAGAGCAGGCATTCTGCCCTGATTGTTTCTGTGTCCCAACCTCCAGTCTGCAGGACTGATCCAGAGTGGAAAGTCAGTAAGTCTAGTCTGGATGGTGCTGTTGATGCTGAGGCAGAAAGAACATTTCAGGTTGGGTAGCCATAGGAACAAAAGTATAGAAGTGGGCTGGAATGGGATCTGCATGGGAGATTATATAGGCCTTGAATACAGGGATATACCACAACCCGAAAAGTCATTTTCAGCAAATAGGGTTTAGACATGAGCAGTTTTGGAAATGTCAAGTGACATCGTGGCCATAGGAAATACTAGAGGGGTCATGGGCCGACAAATGCAGACACAAGCCTTGGGAAGATTTCTAATCCCTGTGAGAGGGAGGCATAGGAATTTAGACAGGTGATTCAGAGGAATCGGAGACTCCGTTGATGGCAGCTCTCCATGCTGTGAGTCAGGTGGGGACTCCACTGGGTGCTGGGGACCACACTCTCTCCCTCTGTCCTATCTCCCTTCCCCAGGTGATGCCACGGAGGGACAGCCGAGGCTTTGTTTCATGTCACCAGTTAACTGTATGGTTTCAGACACTGCAGTGTTTCTCAACACAGCTATATTTTCCATCACAAGAATTGAGCCTACAAGCCTTCCTCTTTTCCCCAAGGCTGCAGTTTCAGATATTATTTTCCTTTCATGCAAGTAACCAAACTCTTTTATTGTTACCCCAACATGCAAGAACGGGAAGAAAAGAATTGCTCACTCTCAGCAAAATTGATGCAAATGCCAACTCTGATTTGAAAACAGCCCTGTCATTGGGAAGCTGAGTTTTTCCCTTATAAGCTCTTCATGAGTTCCCAAGAGAGGTAGAATAATCATTTATAAGAATAATAAAACCATTTTCTCAGTTTGACAGCACTTGTTTTCTTGCATAGTTGGCTATGAGCAGGTGCTGATTCTTACGACTCTGGTTTATTAACAAACACCCTCCTTTTTTAGCACAGCAGAACTGCTGGGTTCATTTAGCACTAGAAGCCCCCAGCACACCCCTAGTCAGTAACCTAGAGGCACAAATAAGGCTAGATAGAAGTGAGTACCCGTTATTGGCTTCAAACGTGATTCACTCGTCTTTTCATCCTTGCTGGGTCTTGTTAGCTAACCTCAATGTCCTCTTCACTCTCTTGAATTCCAGTCTGTCTTCTGGCTGTGATGGTCAATTTTCCATCAGCTTGACTGGGTTAAGGGAAGCACAGGTAGTTGTGTTGTGAGGGGATTTCCTCAGGAGATTCGCATCTGAATGGGAACCTACAAGGAAGCTCCTTACTCACCAGTGTGTCTGGGTGAGATTCTGTCCTTTGAGGGTTGGACCAGAAAAAAAAAATGCAGAGGGAAAGTAAATTTTTTCCTTCTTCATGAATGTGACATCCACCATCTCCTGCCCTTGAGCATTAATGCTGTCAATTTTTGGACTTTTGGATTCTGAAACTTACATTGGCACCCCCTCCCATAATGATGTAAGCCACTTTCCATAATAATGTCCCCATTTCCTGTTGTTTTAATTTTTCTGGAAAACCTTGACTAACATACAGGCCTAGAATGAGTGTCATCTATTTGGTGAGGGTGGTCCTAGGTTTATTCTAATTTGATGAAGACCTATGTGAGGTATAGTGTGATCCCTTTGAATGAACCCTGACAGTCTTAGATGCTGCCCTTGGAACCTGATGTCTTTGGTCCTGTCTTTCTTAGGTTGTGGAAAAAGAAAGTAATTCAATGGAAGGGGGTTAATAGTTAGCTGGATTCTATCATTTGCTGCCTTATATAAGTCACTTCATCTCTCTGAGCCTCAGCTTCTGTATCTAGAAAACAGGAGTTACGATGACAACATCATATACAGTTGTATTTTTAAAAAATAACAACAAAACAAGAACTGTACAAAACCCTTATCATACTGGCGGCATACCTCAGTCATTAGAGTGCTTGCCAGGAAGCACAGGGCTCCGGGGTTGGTCCTCCAGCACTACAATATCCGGATGTGGCGGTACACACCTACAATCCCATCACTCAAGAGGTTGAAGCAGAAAGATTGCTTTGACTTTGAGGCCAGCCTGGGCTGCCTAGTGGGTTCAGCACCAGCCTGAACTAGAGAGCAAGACCTGTCTCAAAACCAAACAGATAGACAGATGGACAAATGAACAAAACAAAACCCTCCTCATAATGCTGGCCATGTACGTAAGCTCTCAGTTACTGTTATCAGCCTTCGTTACGGTTTCCCTTCTCTTCTTCTTTGCCACTCTCACCTTCCCTCTATCCACAAAGCAAGTGGTGGTCTGAAACATATATTAAATGTGCAATACAGACCTAAGTCATCCACTTAGGCCCAGTAGGCGCTGAGTCTATAAGGACCACTATTCTTTCAGAAGCCCGTAAAAATAATTTGATTTCTTTTAGGTGTGTAAATTGATTCTTGCCTGGGTTATATGAGTCTTTATACCAGTGCAAATTATGCAACTTTTTTTTTTTAAATGGAAGAAAGGTCCCACAAAGGCAAAAGGGCCAAGGGGTTCACCCATGGAAATTATAAAGAGATATATTTTAATAGATGCTACCCAGAAGACCTCTCTTTGAGACATTTGAACTTTAGACCACCTTCAGGACAACCGTGTCTCCAGAGTAGGAACTTGCCAGAACTTCAGGGCCCAGCGCAAGGCCCGGCACCAAGCAGGAGCACAGAAAGCACAGGCTGTTCTTCAGAGACTGCAAAACCCTCCTGCCTTCAATACCAATCCAAGCCATGTCATGAAATTGAAAGTTTCTTAAAATTTTACAGAGTCCAGAAATTTTAGTTCTAGGGATATGGAGGAATAAAATATGACAGAAGTGAATAATCATAATATGATAAGGGGACTTCAGGCATAAACAGTTTTGGAAATTTAAAACATGATTTCTTTGGATGAGAGTGAATAATTTCACCAAGGTCAGACCTACAATTCTCCTGAGCCTTTGGCGTAGGGCTGCTTAGCTCAGTGAGGGCGACAGCCTAACTCCTGGAGTCTCTTCTAGGTGATAGTTCACAAGCAGAGGCCACTCTCTTCCCCCGATGCCTCCCTTCTTTCTCTTGGGAGAACAGGAAGCAAGCTGAAGAGGGGCTTGTACAAGCCTGTGTCTACACCCTGAGCCCTTTCCTGGGAACAGAGAGCCGAGACAGCAGGGTGTCCTGCTTACTCTCATGGCTCCAGTGAGGTGACACCAAACATTCTGTGGGTCATTCACATACAAGGTCATGGTTCAGTGTCTTAGAGGAATTCACTACTATGCACAGGTGTTTAGGGGAAAATTTTACATGGAATCTTCTATTTGAAACTGTCTGAATAGGATCCACCACACTGGCAATCATATTTGTAAGTATTATTTGCAAAGCTCTAGCTATGTATTAACCTTCATAGCAACTTTGTGGGCATGCTACTCCCCCCCCCCATTTTATTGATATGTATAAATGCAAAATGTAAGGTTTACCTTGGTTTGGGGCATTTTGTGCACACACATATCTAGTCGAGGTAACAAGACCTTCCCTGCTTTCTTTTCGATCCACTCCCTACCCACTCCCCCTCCCCATCCCCATTCCCTTTATTTTTCACTTTAAGTTCTGTGAGATAATTGTGATCTGGGATCTGGGTTTCTCATATCAGATTAACCATTCAATATTTCACCTTCTGCTTCTGACTCATTTCACTAAGCATGATGGTCTCAAGTTTCCTCCATTTGCCCGCAAAAGCCTCCATGCTGTCAGACTTTATAGACGCACAGTATTCCATTGTGTATAAATACCACAGTCTGTGTATCCATTGCTCTGTTGGTGGGAGGGCCTTCTGCTTTTATCTCCTGGAGGAACTAAATAATCTGCTAGATGGCCAGTGGATCTTATGTGTATTCTCTTTGTCATGCCATTTTAGTTCTTTCAAAATATGAAATTTTTGTATGGAACAGAATTGGTATAGAAGTAATGTTGGCTAGTGTTTACCAAATCTACTACTCACCCAGTGCTTTGCATGGATATTATTTAACCTTCAAAAAATCCTTTGCATAGGTACTGTTTGCATTTTTGTTTTTCAGCTGAGGAAACTGAAATAGTGAAGTAACTTGCGCAAAGTCAAATCTACTAAGTGAGACACCGGGAGTAGAAGGTAGGCGGCTTGCTCCAGCACCCCTCTGGCCTTCTACTCCTCTTGCTGTTTGCTCGCCTACCTGGGTTCTTTCTCCATCCTTCACTAAGATCTGAAGCACTGCAGGGGAGCTCCTTGTACCCCTTGGTTTGTGCCTTGCCATGGCCATCTGTTCGTGCAGGGATCCTCTCTTTGAGCCAGCCTGTTTTGCTTACCATTATTTATTTCTTCTCCTGTCTGCAATCTTCATGCTCATTTTTTCCCTCTCCTTTGGCTGTTATGCTAATAAGATGTACGTAAAAGTTTATATAGTTGTCAGAATCAGAATGGATTTCCTGTGTCAATCCTTAAAAATAAATAATATTGAGGTTACAGAGGACTGGTGCATATCTCTGGTCATAAAAACTATCACGAGTGGCCCTGCCAGAGCCACCATCTTGCACAAAAGCATAACTTTAAACAAGAACATACCTCAGCAAGGCTATCTGTGCAGCAACTGCCTGCCCAACTTTGGACTGATGCCACTATTATTAATGATTCTTGTAGCTGAGGATGATTGTTTCAACACAGTGAACACAACCCTCCTTATTTTACCTTTGGAGACTCCTGTCTTCCTTTGCGTCCCTGAATACACTCATAATTTACAATGACATGCCTCCTCCCATAGCAACAGTCATTCCTGATTAAATTCATTATCTTGGAGAAAGCTCTCTCTTTCTCTCCTTCTTTCTCTCTCTCTCTGACTGTGTTACCTAGGTTGACAGTAGGGGTGTCTTCTTAAAAAGTTTCTGGAGTATTTTTTATGCATGCCTCAGTTCTAATTTACATAAAAGTGTGTCCAATAAAAGCCTATTCTGGTTCTGACTTTTTCTATTCAAGTCCATGCTCTTACATTTGTTCTTGTTAATTTACATCTGTTTAGTCCAGAGCTCCTCACTGTTGCCTGACATTTTATTCTCCAGAATGTTTCTCTTGATTGTTGTTCCAAAGATGAACTTCCTAGGCTTAACTTCCTGATATTAAACCTAGTAAAATTAATCACAAGCATCCCCAAACTGGTTCTCTTGCTATATCTATGTACAATCTCAGGGATATGTAAATGAAAGTAGAATCTTATTGCATAAACATGTAAATAACCATATTTTTATGTATATTATCTTACAGAGCAAAAAGAAATATCTATGTACAGATTTTGTTAAATTCATGGACACTTTACTTTTTTTTGTTCTTATTGTGTGTTAGGCCCTTTAAAAATTATGTTACATAATTGAATATTGTCAGTGTGGCAGGGGCTACTTGCTTTAGTGTAATTGTTTTACAGTTAGTTGACTTGCTAAATTTGCTTAAAGTGAAATAGCTGGATGAAGCATTTTTTTGTTTACTTTGTAACGGGCCTATTATTTTTGAAGAAATAATAGCTGTATAGTTTTTTTTTTTTTTTTTTTTTAGTTTTGTTCCACCTCTTTCACATGCTCTTATAGCTTAGACAAGGAACTTTAGCATCTGGTTAAATAATGTCCCATACTGTAGAACCAACCTTCTTTGCCCATGTGTAATATGTATTAGTGGAGTTGACCCTTTATGCCTCCTCTAGAACCCACAGCTGAAAATTTGTAGGACCACAGTTCCACAGTTTCTTTTCTCTTTCTTAGTATCTATGTATTATTTTCTTAAGTTTATCATTTTTATTGAGAAAATGAGTGTAATTTGGTGATTGTAAAACATTGACCTCCCTTCCATCTAAGCAGTGTAGCACGTTTAGTAAAAAGCCAACAGGAGAAGATAAAGGAGCTCTGAAAACAGCAAAGGACAAAAGGTAACGTTTTTGCTTCGAGAGCTACGTGTCAATCCCTGCTTGACTATGTCCTCTGCCCGAATCTCTGCGTGGTTTCCTCAGTTATAGTAGGCACATTTGAACGATGAAATGTCATCCATTCCTTGAACATGTTTGTACTGAGAACCAAAGTGGCTGAATTGTGCTAGACATTGAATCTGATTCATATATTTTTTAATTTTAATTTTTTTTGAAAAGGGTCTCACTCTGTAGTCCAGGCTGGTTCTGAGCTCACTATGTAGCCATGGACTCAGGACAACCTGCCTGCCTCAGCATCCCAAGTGCTGGTCTTACAGGTGTGCACCACTATGCCCAACTTATGTGGTGCTGAGGAATTGAACTTGGGAACTGGGTGCTTGTGTAGTGCTTTGCTAGGCAAGCACTTTAACCACTGAGCAATTCCTTTAGCCCAATCTGATTCATTTTAAAAAGGTTTTACTAGAGTCATCTGTTTCCAAAAGAAAAATGTGCACCTGTTCCCTTGAAAGTAAAGTGAGATGAAATGTAGCTTTGTGAAAGCGATCCAAGGGAATCAGAAGGACTAACCTGCAAAGAAGACAGACTGTATGGAAAACACGCACCAATGATAGTGATTCTGGCATTCTGGGAGGCTGAGGCAGGAGGAAAGCAGGTTTGAGCCCAGGCTGGGCAAGTTAAAGACTTAGTGAAACCCTGTCTGAAAATATAAAATAAAAAGGATTAAAGATATAGCTCAGCACAAAGATTCAGCTCCCAGTAGTGAAAAAAGGAAATCCCTAGTAATCTGATATTGAGTAGAAGTGATTGCATTAGTCAATTTTCAGTTACTATAGCAAATAACAGAAATAATCAATTTATAAAGAGAAAAAGTTTCTTTTGCCTCACAGTTTTGGAAGTTTTAGTTCATGATCAGTTAGTTTCTTAAGCACATGGCAAGTCAGTACATCATGGGGGGGGGGAGTGGCTTGCAGAGCAAAATTACTCACATTATGGAACTGAATGACACAGATAGAGGATGAGACTGTGTCCTACAATCCTCTTGGAGAGCAGGCCTCCAGAGACCAGGAGATGTACCACTAGGTCGCTTCTCAAAGTTTCTACCATTTCCCAACAGTGTCAAGACTTTAACACATAGGCCTTAGGGGGAAATTCCAGATTCAAACTGCAGCATTCTATCCTTGAGCCTTAAAGAACATGTCCATATCATGAACATTCAATCATTTCCAAAGTGCCACAGTCTTAACTATTTCAGCAATGCGCAAAAGTCTAAACTCAAATTGTCCTCCAAATTCTTCTGAAACTCAAAGAAAACTCTTAATTATTAAGTACTATAAGGAATTTAGAATTACTGTAATAGTTTGAAACTAAAATGTCTCCCAAGAACCTCGTGCATTTGAATGGTAACTGGATTATAGTAGCACTATACTTATTAGTGGATTAATCTGTTGATGATTTTATGGTGGATTGCCAATAGGAAGGGCCTGGTCCAAAGGGCCAGGTCACCTGGATCACGGCCTGGGAATGTATATTCTTGTTGTTGTACTTTCTGCTTCCTTTCCACCATGCCATGTGCTGCTTTTCTCCATGCCAAGCTCTTCTGCCATCGCTGGATGATTGTACATGGACAGAGACATTCTGAAACCGTGTGAGCTAAAATAAACCTCTCCTCTCCTCAGGGCTTACGTCCCAATGAGGAGAAAATGTCAAACACCATTACATAACCCCAAGATACGATGATAGAAGGTCTCAGGTAAATGTTCCTATTCCAAAAGGGAATAGGAAAATAATGGTAGATTGGACCAAACCAAGAATGAAGCCTAGCAGGACAAACATTAAATCATACAGCTCCATGTCTGTAAAATCGGAGCACACCGTGATGCCCGGGAAGCCCCAAGCTTACAGTCTTGCTGGTTGCAGGTCACAGAGCCACTCTCTTGGTTGGACTGCGCATCTTCCCTCGCCAGCCATGCCTTAATGCTGGCTCCTTTATATTCCTGTGGTCACCACCATGCTTTTGACTTCACTCATACAGCTCCAAGTATTGCCCCATTAAGGGCTGTTTTAGTTCCTTTCGTGTTGTTGGGACAAAATACCAGACTTCCACAAATTAAGGGAGGGAGGGTTTGTTTTAGTCCATAGTTTCAGAGGGTCTCAGTTCATTCATGGGTGTCTGATGATGGTGGAAGCACACACAGAGGCCCAGGAGGATGAAATGCTGTTCACAGCATGGGAGGCGGGAAGCCAAGTGAGCAAGGAGGCGTGGAGCTATAGCATATTTCTTCCAGGTCATAACCCGGTGATCCGGGCCAAGTTCCAGTGTTCCACTCCTTCAGGCCCCACTTCGTAACAACACGTGGTTCCATAGGTAATCTACAACATCCAAATACGTGAGGCTTTTGGGGACCTTCCAGACCCAAACCATAACAGGAAATGTTTGCAGGGACTCTGATTCCACATCAGGTTTGGAACTAAACAACTGGGCCTTTGGAGATATTCCAGATCAAAATCACAGCAGTGTTGAAAGATTTTTTACAACTTTATACTTCTTTCTTCAGGACTCTAGTTAGTTTTTGTGGAGACATGTAAACATTGCTTCACAGCACAGTTGATATCTAGCTAGAGAAAGGAGTGAGGTTTAGTGGGCCTCTTGGAGGAAGGCTGCTTGACTCTGACTTGGGAGTAGTACAGATGGTCTTGCTGCAGAACGGAGTCAAGTTTGGCCATGCACAGTGAGCAAAAGGTTTGGAAAATACCTGTGTATATGGAGTTGTGGGAGTCCATAAATGGCGCAGGGTTTCAAATCTGGCAGAACCATGTGAGTCCACTTCTAATGCTTGCAAGCTGTGTGTTGCCAAGCAACCTACTTAGGTCTTGCTGGGATTTTATAAAGCAGAATAAATAATACTGACCATCAGAGTTTTTAGTGAGGGTTAGAAATAATATGTATATACCTCCCAAGCACATACTCATACATACATATCACATGCACATAACTTATGCATATAAGCAACAGGGATAGCTGAGCTCAGATGGCTGGACTTGTGAACAAGTAATCAGAGGATGGACACAACTCAGCAAGGTTCTAATTGTGTTTTGGAAAGCAAGGACTGGGAAACGTGGCCCTGGCCACTGTCTTGGTGCTGAAAGGACAGACTATGTAGATGCTGCTCTCTGAGCCCCAATGTGAAGATCCAAGAACAGACAGTATGATAGTGGGATCTGAGCCTGGGTCTTGTCCGCTTTTGTCACCTTTTGCAGGAGGAATGGCTGCCTCCTGGAGAAGTCAGGGGTCACTGTAAGGCTCTAGGGGATCGTGAGTATCTCTGACAAGCAGATGCTGCCCCTGGACAGAGTGCCTCTCTTGATAGCAACTACCATTTCTGCATCCTGCCCAGGTAGCGCCAGAGAGATCCAGGCCCTGATGCGAGCTCTCATGGGGCTGCCAATGTCTAGCTTGAGATGGCTCTCACCAGGACGCTGGTGAGGACCATGGGGAAGCTTAAGCCTCTGGCTGGAACCTGGTTTCAGGACATCAGTCTATACTGCACTCAGGAACGTGTGTGAGGTCAGGCTTTGATCATAATGGTCTGAATCTGAGGCCCAGCTGTTCCCCACACAAACTGAGTGATCTTGGGCAAGTCACTTAATTCCTCTGAGCCTTAGTTTTCCCTCTCACATGTGTACTTATGTCTTACAGCAGTCGAGAGAATAAAATCAAGTCCTTTGTGTATTTTTTGTGCATAGAAAATACTTAATAAATAAAGATAACTTCAAAGAAGAGTTGATGTTGACTAGGCAGTTGTGCTGGTGGGGCTCCTGCATGGGAAGGAGCAGTTGAACAAAGGCCCTGCAGCGTGAAATAGCCTGACATTTCAGAAAGCTTTAAGTGGCTTGGTTTGGCTGCACATCCTGGAGGGGACAGGGGAGTGGCATTGTCAGTAGTGCCCACACAGGCAGTTAATTATAGATCATCTTTGGTCGTTGTTTAATTGCTTCCTTTATGTCTCTGATAGTCTGGGGAAGATGGCTATCTTCTTAGAGTTGGAGGTGCCTCTCTGTTGTTCTGCTTGGCAGCTAGACCAGGGGGCATCCTTGGGAGGCTTGCTTCTTCAGATTCCTGGTTTAGCCATTAGCATAGGGAGCGAAGCCTGGCAAGCAGATCCAGAAGTCTTGGTTTGGGACAACCTATCTGAATTCCTGACCCCAGTACATCTAGCTCATTCCCTCAGCTGAAGCCTTCTACCACGTTGTTGCACCAGGTTGCAATTTCAGACACTCTCAGATTATACCACTTCTTCAGCCCCTGCTTGCTATTTGGTCCCAAAGCCAATACAACTTATTTCCATTGGCTTTTACCTTATCCGTTCGTGCCTAGTACTACTTCGATGCTAGAGCTCAAATAAGTGGAGTCACTGAGTAAGCTATGAGATACGGGCTTTATCATAAAAATTAGGCTTCTACAATTGTGGGATGAGTTGAGAAATGAAAGTCTGTGTTATGGCTTGAATTATGTCTTTACAAATTGTACCTTCCAACATGCGTGTATTGGGAAGTGGGGTATATAAAAAGGTAATTATGGGTAAATGAATTCAATCAGGATGGGCCCTAATCATTATAACTTGCCTTTCCGTGAAAAGACTTTGTGAATACAAAGACACTTGTGGAGGAAAGACCAGGCACAAAGAGGAGGCAGTCACCTAGAAGCCAAGGTGAGAAGCCCAAGAAACCTTGACCATGGACTTGCAGGTTCCATAAGTGTGAGAGAATAAATTTATGTTGTTTAAGCCACTCAATCCATGACACTATATTTTGGCAATCTGAGAAGTCTGGAAGGAGAATTTGGGGAATCATAGAGTTCTCCTCAAACCCTGAAATGGATGGACGAATTGGAGCTTGCTAGGAAAATTTGGGATGTCAAGCAGGTCCAGCTGTGAAAACACGAAGGCAGCACAAAGGAAAGGTGTGTGGCAAGCTATGATATCCCTGTAGCTGCCACCGCTATGATAACTAAGCACCAGGTGGTAGGTCTGAGTCACTGTTGGTGCTTGGGACTAGAAATCAGAAGGAAGAGCTAAGCACACAGTGATAGACAATAAGTTGGAATTCATGAGACCACTTTGTGTCATTCTTGCCATCTCTGCCTTCAAGCATCTTCAGAAATAAATAAATACGCTTTTACTTCCACTTCCTCAGTCTCACACAAGTTCCACTTTCAGCCAACCTGAACTTGAAATCACAGAGAGAAAGGGATTCTGGGAAACAAAGTTTTCAACTTGACCTAGTTGAGAATGGACTGGCGCAGCTGACTAAACCCTTTGAAATGCTCTGGGGGAAAAAGGAGAATGTAAGACATAAGAGATTATGTATGTACCAAAAACTATAATTCTCATCATGTACACAGTAAAGACTCTTAGAAGTCTTGCTGCAAAGAAGCTCACTTAATTTCAAACAAGCATTTCCCAAACGTCAATGGCCATTCAGCCTTTTTACTCTGGGGCATAGCAATATTGACAACCTGTGAGCCTCAGAATGGATGCTGGGAACTGCTGCCTTAGGGCAGCCCTGTCAAGCAGGTGTCTAACTTCTTGTTCAACTTTCTTCCGGACCAGTCCCCACTTTCCAGACAGTCGGTGCTCCCTCAGAGGACTGCTTTGTCCCAGAGCCTTCCTCTGCCTCACCCTCCTAGCTCCTGTCTCATTTCTGAGACTGCATCATACCACCGTTGACAATCAAGTCCGCCAGGTTCTCCTGGTTGCTCTTAGTTTGCTGTGTGAGAGAAGAATGAGCAGTAAGAATATCGGTACTGATTGCAGATCAGGCATAATGTTGTATGGAAAGGTTCTCTGGGGGGACTCGCCAGTGGGTTCCTGCTTTTCACATAGTCTATTTCCTCATATTGTTTTCTGGATGACAAAGACGTTTTTTTAATAAATGAAGAAAGTTTTCTTGTTATTCCATCTTGCATGGTGAGATGCTTCCAGGAGTTCAAGACGTGGTGTGGAGTGGAGTCAGGATGGGGACTTGTGTGGGTCAGGAAAGGCCCTGTAAATGTGGCACACACGTGTCTTTCCTTCATGTGGGTCCACAGGGCATCCAATATGAAGGTTGGCTGTTTTAGACAAATGATAGGCATTATTATTTGGATAACACTTTAAACAATATGCCAGATGTTTTCAAATCTCTTGCTTCAGGGCCCAGGCTATTGTGATGTTTGCACATTGTACTACTAGGTCCTGCAAATCTGAACAAATGTATTCTGGAGATGAATTTGAACAAATACTGGAGATGCCAGAAGTCCTGGCTGTCAGCCTAGACAGAAACCAGTGCAGAGGTGGGCTTTGCTCTGTGTAGTGATGCTCCTTTT
Organism: Ctenodactylus gundi; assembly: GCA_004027205.1. Lineage (NCBI taxonomy): Eukaryota > Metazoa > Chordata > Mammalia > Rodentia > Ctenodactylidae > Ctenodactylus > Ctenodactylus gundi. The sequence continues at coordinate 60,530 of PVKB01002467.1, forward strand.
TTCTTTGTAAACAAACATTCACTGAGGACTTAAAACCGAAGTTTTATCCAAATCCAAGACTTGGAATTGGAAAAATAAAAAGACATATTTCTGACAAATTGCAGACTTTGGTTAACTTGACAGGACTTTAAATAGCTGTTATCGGGAAAGCACTGAGGGATCTAAAAAAAGGGCATTCCGATTCCTGCTTCTTGTGCCCCACTCCCAGGGGTCAGTGGAGCTATAATTACACCTCAAGTGGTTTTAATGACACAGGAGGGAATTTTGAAGCCTTAGGTTGCAACAAAAGCAGGCGCCTATCTTCAGCCGGTCATAGTTCGCAAATCTCCTAGCTTTTTTCCAGATAAAAACAGTACTAAGAATTTCTGAGAGGCAAGATTCCCCGAAGGAGGCTTAAAAATGGAAATAGATGCGTTTATTTTAAGCAGCTTATAACCCTGGACTTAAGCGACTACCTCCTCTCCACTCTTCAACTCTCTTAACTAGGGTGTTGAAAACATCAGTATTTTGAGTGATTTTCTGTATTTGTTGTAAAACTTCTTTGTGAATGAATGTTTCCAGTGTCTCTGATGGAGGAAATAGTGTCCTCGGGTATACCTAGAATAGTGTGTGTGTGTGTGTGTGTGTGTGTGTGTGTGTGTGTTTGTGTGTGAGTCTGTGTGTATGTATGTGTCTGTACGTATTCAGGGAGGTGGCAATCTAGTGGTCACCCATGTTCAAAATCATCTTGCTGTTCCCACAGCCTCCTGGTTCTTCTCTCATGGGACTGGCCAGGTGAACTTGGCACCAGGGACTCTAGGGAAGAGACAATAAGGAAAGAAAATATTGGAAATGCTTACTTTCCAGCCTTTAATACTCTCCCCAAGGCAATTCCTTTTGGAGCACAAACACAGACCAAATAGATGCATTTTCCTAAGAACCAGCAGAGGGAGCTTGGAATAGAAGCCAAATGCCTTCAAGGGCCTCAGATGTGAACATTAGCAATTCTGACTTCCATCTGTTTCTGTTTATGATAAGTATCAAACAATAGTAAAAGACCTTTCCTTGAAGTTGTATGTGGATTTATGCCCCTGAGCTGAGTCCATTACCCAAACCCCTGCATAGAAAGAAAGTCTTGACAGAGTAGGGGCAGCTGCTCCATGGAAGAGAAACCCAGAATGCTGCTGCATCTGACAACTGGGGAGCTAGATGTCCTCTCAAGAAGTAGGCTGTTTGGGAGGGAAAGTTTTCTAGTACTAGTATGAACACAGCTGGGTTCAAGAGGCCCAGGCCCTACTAGTAAGAATGACAACTTAGATAACTGGAAATATCTATCTATCTATCTATCTATCTATCTATCTATCTATATCTATCTATATCTATCTATATCTATCTATATCTATCTATATCTATCTATATCTATCTATATCTATCTATCTATCTATATCTATCTATCTATCTATCTATCTATCTATCTATCTATCTATCTATCTATCTATCTATATGCCAGGAATGGCAAGTGAGTATAGGCAGACCTCTATGAAAACAGTCACTTTATTTGAAGTATAAGTCAAATACACACTCACAAATGAATCTGCCTTTAGTAGTTTGATGACTACTGGCTATGCAGCCATCCACGTGGTGTTACCTTACCATGATATTGGGTATTTCTAGCACCCAGAGTTTTCCTTTGGGCCACTTCCCAGTTAGTATCTACTTTCCCCAAATCATCATTATTCTGACTTCTGTAGCTGCTGAGAAATTTTGTCAGTTGTTAAAGTTACATGTGTGTGTATGGCTTGTGTCTGGCTTCTGGTGTCTAGGCTGTGCTGAGCACCAGTGAATTTTTTTTTCTTTTTGTGGCATTGGAGATTGAACCCCGAGCCTTCTCATAGAGCTACATCTCTAACCCTTGTAAACATTTTTATTTTGAGACCGGGTCTCACCAAATCATCAAGTTGTCCAGGGTGTACTGGAACTTGTGATCCTTCAGCCTCGGCCTGTCAGTGCTGGAAGTGACAGACTTGTGCCACCACACCAGTCTGGTTTGTTTTCTTTATACTGAAGATTTCTATTGCCTGAGTATGTCACAATTTGTTTGTCCATTCCTCTAATGATGGCTATTTAGACTTTTATTAGTTTTTGACTATTGCAAATACAGCTGCAGTAAGCATACATTCTTGGTAAGTTTTAATAAGGACATGTGCACTCATTTCTACAGAGTATATATTGAGAAATAAAATCTCAGGCTATAGGGTAGATTTATGTTTATATGTAAAGTGCTAAACAAGTTTACATTCCTGCCAGCAATGAGGAAGTTATACTAGAGAGCCTTTAAACCAGGATGGTCATAACATATCGCCAGTCCGATGCCACATTGCTTTGCTGGTTCTTCTCCTGGCTCCACTTAGATAACTCCCAACAGTCACCACAACTGGATTCGTAAATAAGGGGTATCTGAGCAGAGCTTTGAGTGCAGTCTTTATTCAAGGTCGGAGCAGTCCTTGATCAGTGCTGGGGATCAGATTGTGAGGGAGAAAAGAAAGAAAAAAACTATTTTCTGGTCCTTTTGTGATGGCTGATGCTCCTCACTTCCTGTGATGTTATTGATTTTGATAGTAATTATACCTTCCTGAGCTGTTAGCATGGGCTTCTGTGTCCTTCCAACGTTACAATAATCGGATGTGGCAGAAATCATTAACCCTGTTATCGCAGAAATCGGAGAAATCAAGCCTCTGTGAAGCTACACAGCTCACTGTAGGTATCGAGGAGAAAGGGCTGGGACCCATGCCTTTCGCTACAAAAGCCTTGCTTTTTCCTTCTTATGATATTCCCTGAAAATACATATTTAGCACAAATTCAGAACTATACAAATAGAAGACACGAAGAAGAGCAAGCCATCTTTCCTATTCCTGCCTACTCCATCCATTTCTTCTCCCCAGAGCCAGCCGCCATGACTGGGTTCTTGTGTGTGCTTCCAAAGGATGTATATGCATTTATAACACAGACAGCCATTTGGAAACATTTTTCCTGATCCAGTGTCATGCATTTTGCTTTCTTCATTAACAACACATGGCAGATGACTTTTCATTTTGGTAAATACAATGAGCCCTGTTTCACAGCCATACTAATTTATTTAACCAGCTTTTTTTTGGTGGATACTTCAGTTGTTTCTGATTTATGCTTGGGTGAACAATACCACCACTAATGCCTTTGGACATATGTGACTTTCTGATGTCTATGTGTCTATCTGATAAGTACCTAGGAGAGGGATTGCTGAGTGTGTGTATCAAGTTCCATACGTATATCCAACCTTCCAACTTTCTCTTTACAGAGGAAAAAAAAGTGAATTGGCCTCAGAGGAGTCCAGGAGACAACAGCCCACAGAATCTAAGTACTTCTCCTCACCTGGACTGGCAGACCCGGCACACCATGTTTGCAAAGTGTGAATGAAACAGACTCATCTCCCAGTATTGCAGGTGGTCCCTGTGGCAGCTGCCAATGTCCTTAAATACTTTTCAGCTCCACAACTATTGTTTGATTTCTTTCTGGTGCCTTGGTCTTGGTGGATCTGACTCTCAGTTTGGACAGGAAGATCTGAGGACAGGAACTTGTTCATTATGTTTCACTGGTGACAGCGTGAGGCTGAGGCCTGTGATTGCGAGTGTAACTGTGTTTAGCTATTAAGCTATTCCCATGGAGAGAAAATGATTTTATCATGTTCTCAGGAGAATGTGAAAGTGCCTCATGTTTTTTTTTTTTTTTTTTTTTCTATTTATCACTCAAACTTAAATCCTCCTAAACTTGGCAGGTCATTCACTTCAATGACACTGTTAAGAGAGACAGCTATGAATGTGAATGAATTGAGAGAGGCTGAGACAGGAAGACTGCACTTTTGAGCCCAGCCCAAACAATTTAGCGATTTAGCAGGACCCAGTGTTAAAACACAAAGGGACTGATGGCATAGCTCAGTGTAAAGGCCCTGGGTGTTAGTACTGAGAAAGAAAGAGGAAGGAAGGAAGGAAGGAAGGAAGGAAGGAAGGAAGGAAGGAAGGCAGGAAGGAAGGAAGGAAAGAAAGAAAGAAAGAAAGAAAGAAAGAAAGAAAGAAAGAAAGAAAAAGAAAACAAGGAAGAAAGAATGGACCGAGTTCCTAAAAATGAGATTTCTAGCACCGCGTAAGAGGAAGGTCAGAGATATCCGGGTGTGGGGCTTCTCAGTACTTTCAGATCTCACGACAGATGGCTTTCTATGTGCAGGGCTCCATCCCCTCCTGTCTCCTGTGCCCCGAATTAAGTAGGCAGCAGGTGGTAGAGGGTATTTTCTTTGCTAGGACAAAGGACAAGATCTCCTGCCAACCATGATCTTCATTTGCATTTCATTGACTTATTAAAGTTAGATTCCAATGTTTCATTTTTCTCAATTACATTTATTAATGGAAGCTAAAAGCTTCTGGGGGTGAAGCTTATTGGAACATATGGTTAGCCTTTTACCTCTGAATGCCTGGGGCTGAAGAATACAGGAAGAGGCTGAGATTTGAATAACTAGTTAATTTTTCTTGTTCTCCCGCACTCCAAATAATTAAATAAAAAGTATTCTTCTTACCTTGTAAGGGAAGATTGGTTAGTTTAAACTTAGAGTCAAGGAATAGCTAAGAGATATGCCCAACTAGTAATGATGTTTGCAGAAAATCTTCAAGAATGCAAATTTGCCTTCTTCTTAAACTTTTCTAAGTTTGCCTTAATTCTCAATACTTTAGATAATTGGTCCGGAGAGGGCTGTGAGTATTAGGATCCATAGAAGAGACCCTCAGTACTTGCTTCATAGATGAGGGAAGTGAATGCCAGGGTGACCATGTGCAGAGGAGAAATTTGAAGGGGTGAGGAGAGAGGGAGGCTGATGGATTAGCTGTCTTCCTCTGGGAATAGAAGAGATTAAGTTTGAAGAATGAGTAGAATTTGGTCATGGGAAGAGTAGGGAGAAGGTACAGAGGGAGGGGACGCTGACTGGGCAAAAGTGAAGAAGATGTGCCTAGTAGACGATAACATGGCAGTCCGGCTTTAAAGAAAGGTTCATGTAGGGTGATGGGAAAGAAGCTAGGAACAGGGCTGGGGCCTGGAAGAGGATGGCTGAGACATCTGCGTGTAAGTTTTGAGTTCTTTGGGGTTTAGTGCCTAGGGAATCTCAGAATAGAAGTGATATTCTGGGAAGATAATCCGGTAGCTCAGCAAGACGCAGATCTCAAACTGATCCAGCAAATGTTCACTGAGCAATCATTGCGTGACGGGATCCAAGCATGATAGTGAAGACGCCTACAAGGAAATCCCAAGTCCTGGCAACGAGGTGCTCACAGTCTCTCAAGGGAGCTTTGGTCCTCACTGAGAGCCAGGGAAGACAGAAGAAGGTCCTACGGTGAAAAGATGTAGGCGTGGATGAGGATATTTGTGGTGGAGTTGGAAGGAAGAAAATAGAGGGGAAGGGCTTTGAATAAGAAAGCTAGTGATCAGGGAGCATGGTGAGGTTCTGGTAGTGAGATGGGAGGAGCCAGCCACACCCGTGTTCAGGATTTCTCAATCTTGGCGTTCTTGGTAGCTTGGGCTGGTCAATTCTATTTCATGGGGGTTGTCTTGTGCCTTACATTTAGCAGCATCCCTGGACCTCTATTTATTTGGTGACATAGCAGCAACCCCTCTCCCCACCACCAGCACCACCATTTGTAATAACTGAAGCTGTTTCCAGATATCTCCTACAGAGCAATGTTGTTCTCGTTTGAGAGTCATTGGTCTACAAGGTCATGTGCTAAAATCCTCACATGAGCCTCAAGAAAAGAAATTACTTCCCCAGGATCTCTACACTAGAATGGGTTTTCTCCCCAAGAAGCATGGCCAAGGGGCCTGCCTGCTTCAGCAACTTGAGGCTGAGGGACTGGGAGAAACAGAATCGGTTGCAGCTAGGACATGAGAAGTGACTGTGGAGCTGGGTGCTCCTTGTGGTCAACACCTGTCAGTGCCCTTAGAAGGGCTAAGAGGCAAGGTGGCCCAGCCACCACAGCAGGAAGTGGCAATTGGTCAACCACAATTCTCCCAAACCAATAACTTTCTGAATATTAAAGAGTCAAAGAGGGAGACATTAATTTTTCCATAAAGCCAGGCTTCCAGGCTCCAGGGGATCTGTTACTGATACGTTGTAATATTTTGTAAGTGATTACCCCATCTACTTTGGATTAAAATGTGTTTTGTAGTTAAAAAGCTGTTAGACTAAAAAAATTCTAAATCTGGAGATGATGTTTGCTTCTTTCTAAATCTAATTCAGACCTCACACTGCTACTATAAAATCTATTGATCTGTCAGTTGGTCTTACACTGAAATAATTTGAAGTAAATTTATAAACTTAAACACCTGGCGAATCAGTTAAGAAACCCATTTCTACTCTGGGCATCTTCCCTGCCTCTTTCAGCTAGTTTCATGCTGCCTGTTAGCATTCAATTATTTATTTAACAAATGTGATATTGTGAATTTCATAGCATTGAATTTGGAGCTGGGACATACAGATAAGATACAGCATCTGCCCTCAGAAGCTGCATCTGATCTGTGGAGTACTGATCAGTCTAGGACAAGCAGGTGTCTCAGTGGATGCTTCCAACAGGGTGTTTGAAGCCCAGTGGAACTAGCATGTAGGAAGGGAGGGAGACACTCCAGTAGTGTGCACAGCCTAGGCCCAGGCCTAGCAGCACTGTCCCTTGAAATTAGAGGAATTGCATGTCATTTAGCATGCCTGTAAAGGACAATGTCAGCAAAGAAACAGCCTGGATTCTGGGCAAGTTGCACCCTGCTGGATCTGTTTTCCTTTTTGTTCTGACTTTTGCTTCTGCTCTGGACACAGAACACCACCCAGCAGCTTGCTGCTGTTCAAATGTCAAGCCCCTATCCACAAAGGCTTCCTTAAACATCACATGTCCCCCGTCCCCTCTCTGATCTCTCATTGCTCTTAAGGTCCATGCTCTCCTCTTGTAATCAAATCTTCAGTGATGAAGGGCAAGGCCTCCACTAAGGCTCTGAGGTGATTTGAAGGCAAGAGTTGTGGTTTAAAATTCTCTGGCTCCTCAGCAGATCCCTAGGAAAGGGCTGGTGCTCAACAAGCATTCCATCGTTCCCTTCTCCTGGAATTTAGGATGTCAACTTGGGGGCCTGGTGTCGCTTATTCTGAGAAAATCTGACTGAGTCTTACCTCTGGCTCTTAGTGGCCTCACTTACCAATTTCTTTCTTCAAATTTCCTGGTGTCTCAAGAGACCTCTGCCTCTGCATGCTCCCCGATCCTGATCTGAACCTGTATCTCTAATTTCTTCAGTGTCTGCACACTGCCTTGATGAATTCAATTTCTACTCAGCATTTTTTGTCTTTAAACTGCATTTGTTTTATTTAACCCAATATATTTAAAATGCTATCATTTCAACATTTAATCATTGCCAACAATTGTGACTTTGCTTTATCTGTTATGATCATTAAGTTTCTGAAGTTCTGTCACATTGGACTCATCATGTATCAAGTGTCCAGCTGCACGCTGACTGGGGCCACTGGACCAGGAAGTACAAGTGTTTCTTTTCAATGCACTGGAAAGAGACATTAGGTGAAAAATGACTTTAGAAAAATATCCCTGGCTTCTACAAGGGACACAAAGCATCCCAGGTGCCCAGAGCTTTCTGAAGGGCATTGCCTCCAGTTCTAGGTGATGGTCCCAACCTGACTACAATATATAAACTGGTAATTTGGGAGCAAAGTTTTCATTTGCAGACTTTATCTGGCAGAATATTTATCTACAGGCAATTTGGGTTGTAGTTGACAGAGCCCTTTCTGGGTTTTTGTCCAGAGTTATGAAAAAGAGAAAAATATCCTTTGCTCCTATTTCCCATGTGGATCCCGTCACATTTCAGGTGGTGACAGAGAGATCCTTTGATGCAGTACAGTCTTTTTTTTTTTCTCTTTTTATAACAGGGTCTTGGTCTGTGGCCCAGGCTGGCCCTGAACTCACTATGGAGCCCAGGCTGGCTTCGATTTAAGGACAATCCTCCTTCTTCAACCTTCCAAGTGCTGGGATGACAAGTGTGCACCACCATGCCCAGCTATTCGGTGGCACTGGGAGATTGAGTCCAGGGCTTTGCACTTGCCAGGCAAGCACTCTGAGAACTGATCTACACCCCCAGGCCAATATCTTGTAGTTTTAATTACCACTACTAGCCAACATGTTCCAGTCCCTCTGAGAACTAAACCTTATCGCCACCAGAATGACCACTGTCCTTGGGGTCCCCCCAGAGAGAATTCATCATCCTCAGCACCCCATTCCAGTCCTGATCTTCCTCCTTCTGTGTTTTGTAGCCTGGTAAACGACATCAATGTCATTTTGGGTGTCGTCAAGAAATCTAGGCAGTGTTCTATAATCCTCCCTGTCTAATACTGGCAGTATTACTGCCAAGCCCAGTAAAATGTCTTATCAAACTATGTAGAATCCGCACTTTCTCCAACATTTTACTTCACTCTCAGTTCAGAATTTATTCTGTCTTGCCAAGATATCTGCCTTTATCTTCTCTTCCCATCTCACGAGAGGTCCTATTTTATCATTTTCAAATTCAAGGTGATATTCCCATTCTCATATTAAATTATTCAGAAAAAATTTTAGAAATAAAATTTAAAACGCTAATGTGAAATGTCAAAACGTTTCATGACCTAACTCCCCTGAGACTTTTTAAAAAGTTATTTGATATGGAGACCAAGAAGTGCATCAACGCCTCAGAGTTAAGCGAATTAATAAGAGCATTTTGACTCTTATGACTATAATATGAGCCTCTCTCTCTCTTCTCTGCCCCTCTCTTTCTAGTTTGGGACTGGGTGTTATAACTTCTCACCCAGTGTCATCTCTGAGGCCACTGATTATTCAGATTAACAGGGTCTGTCCTGGGCCTTCTCTCCATGTCCCAACACCTTATTTTCTGGCCCAGAAAAAAACGAATTTCTTGTCCTCTTATGGCGCCATTGTTAAATGTTCTGCATCATCACTCAAGATATGCCAAGGATGAGTTCAAAGAAGAACTGGCTTTCTTTTTATTAACAAGCTTTGCTGATTCCATAAAAAGGGAACTTAGACCTTTATTCTAAAGCATTTGTGAGAGTATCAGAAGCCTAAGCGATTTTTATTTGGTGGGAATAAATCTGTCTAACCCGGTGATGCTTGCTGCACTCTTTATTACCATAATAGTAACAACAATGTATCGTGTGTTAATGCCTTCGTGATACAAAAGTGCTTTCTCATGTGGTATCTCATTTTTTATTTTTTATCTTTTTGAGGCTGAATGATAACTGTTACTATCTGAGAGGCAGACCTGGGATTTGAACTGGAATCGGTGGACTCCCAGCCCAGTGATCATTAAATCATATTTATATATTTTTGAAAACATCTCATTTTTTTAACACTGTTATGTTTAAAGTGGCCTTATGTGTTTCCTCTAGAATATTTTAGTTAAATATTCACCTTTCTGTCTTTATCGTGTTAATGTCTATTTGATTTTCATTGGTAAGATAATTGCATAGAATAAACAGTAGCTAAGATTTTCTTTCTGTTCTAGTCTGTTCTGATGACTAACCAGAGGAACTACTGCAATGCTGAGGAGTGGGGGTAGGGGACGAAATTAGTGTTTTAGCACCTTGGACAGTACCATCACCCACTGTCCACTACTTGAGACTTAAGATCCTGTCTTCAAATTCTTTACTGAATTTCAATCTTACAGGATGGAAAAAAATCCTTGAGATCTGCATAAGAATGTGCTTAGAGTAAACAATAGTGTACTGAACACTTAAAATTTTGTTAAGAGGATATATTTCATGGCATATATTATTTTTACCAGAATGAAAAAAAATTCTTCTCTGAGTACCTATAAGGGTACGCTCACTGTGTTTGAGAAACAAAAAAAATCATTGCAACCTAAATAACTGGGATAGGGAGATCGGCTGTCTATAGAATACATTCCTATATGTTCACAGGACAAGTGTTTCCATGAGGAGCTTAACAAGAAAGGGCCTGGCTCCACTGACGGTGGACATCTGGTCATTTGGGACCTGAGTTTCTAGGGCTTTAAAATACAGGCATCACTACATTTGCTGCACATGGCCAGGGAGAAACCACAGCAACTGCTTGCTATATACAGGTGGCTCACTGCAGCTCACAAACTTTCTCTTCAGTTCTGCTTATTGGATTCTTACTCTTCAAAACTCACTTCCTCTGGGAACTCTTTCATCCTTCAACTCAGTGAATTGCTTGCTAATAAGGGATTCATAACACTTTGCATGCTTTTTGTTCTTGTCTCTTAGATAAAGATAATGTAATGCACCTAAACTTAGCCAACATACGGTGGGGCTTGAGTCCCACCTCTACTACTCACTAGCTGTGGGACCTTCCTCCAGGTGGTTCTTCTCCTGGCCTCTTTGTCTAGGACATGGGAATGTCAGTGATGATGGTAGTATCTACCACACACGATTGTTGCTGTGAGCCACCGACACTGAGCGCCCTGGGCTCACCACTACTGTAGCCTGTGTAGCCTGTCTGTCATTAGGGCTACTTATTTGAATCTGACTGCAATGAGCACAGTAAATTTTAGTACATATTTATTGAGCTCCAAACTTTATATAATAGGTGCTCAATAGTCATTTGTCTATTGAATTATTTATTGAACTGAAATTCATCAAGATATATAGGAAAAACAGTATTGAATAAACCAGCCAAGTAATGAATACTTTGTTAAGTGCTGACCCAGAGTCTAGCCGGGGTGAAGATGTATGGATCCTTAGTGTAGTGTAAAACAATGCCTTTTCTGTAATGACAATAGCATTTGGTCTAATTATAATTAATAAATCCCTTTAAGTATAAAACCTAACAATCAAAAGAGGGCAGGATGCTTCGTAACCGCTTCCTTCCTGAGTTTACATCACAAGAATCTGATTATAGAAAGCCTAAGTCACCCCAGATTTCTTAGGAATTGACTGTGTAGGGCAGGCTATGTCAGCCTAGCACATTCTCTGCCATTCACTGAGTAGAATGTCCTCTTCAAGTTGGCATGTCCAATTTGAATTTATTTTAACTTTTTATTTAGGAGCAACTACTGATGGGCAGGAAGTTGCAATGGCAGTATGAAGAGGTCCTGTGTCCTCTTTAACCAATCTACCTCAATCATTGCATGTAACTATAATATAATATGAAAATCAAGATATTGACATCACTTCAGAAGTGTGTGTGGTCCTCTGATCTCAATCTCTATGAGAAAGTAGAGAAAGAGCTTCAGTGGAGATGCTCTAGAAGTCACCCAGAGCAGGAGTGGAGCATCTCAGCCCCTCATGTCCACAGGTGGCCCCTATGGGAGGTGCAAAGGGAGCTAACAGGTCACCTGAGCTTGCATCCACTAGGCAGAGAGCACAGACATGGAGGAAGTAGCATACTTGTAATTTATGTGTGGGATTTCCTAACTGACACCATTTGCTTTCCTCTTACACAGAGATTACGGGTAATCTCAGAACTTAATTCCTCAATGCATCCCCAGCCCTAGGCTTTTTGCTGGGCTCATAACAAGTATATTCCAAGGGCCCAGACCACATTTATGGGAAGAAACACAGAGAGTCAAGTGTGCCTGAGACCCCCACTATGTAGGTCTGTTTATGGAGCTGCAAATAACCCGCTCACTGAGGTGTCGGTGATGGCATTTTATAGGGGTCTAGAACACCTCATAAAGGACTTTATTCAGCATGCTTAAATAGGCCCTTAAATTGTAGGGCATCTAAACGCCAATGATCTTTCAATATTTATGTGCTTTTCTCAAGTAGAAAAACAGCAGAAATGACCAGAACAGAGGGAAAGACCAGGTTACCACCCCAGCTTCTTCAAAGGGATAGGGCTGGGAATGATGGGAGGGAAGTTTCTTTTTTATTAGCAGGGAAGGATGGAGATTGGCCATTTAGGGCTGCCCAGCCTGTGTGCTGGGATTGCAGTCAGCAGAACTCGTCCTGCAATTGTGGCACATGGTGAGTGAAGTCTAGTCCATAGACTGCACAGCAGGATGCACGTTACCACAAAGAGGCCAGTATAAACTGAGGGCCTACTATGTGCAATACTTCCTCAGATGTAATTTAATCCTCATTGCAGCCAAATTAAGTGGAAGTTTTAACTGTTACTCCATAGAGGGCAAAAGCGAGGCCCAATGTGTTAGGTGACAGATTCAATGACACAGCATTGGCATGAAGCAGAGGCAGAGAAGTTAATTTCTATTTGCTCTTGGGGATACTATGTGCAGGCTTCTTTGGTGCATAATGAGGGTAAAAAGAGAAGCAATACCTGTGTCACCAGAAGCAGCCCTGTACCAGGTCTGTTGTGTTGGGTCAATGTTAATTCTCATCAGTATTTCATTGATTTTGATCAGCAAATATTTATAGAGTGCTTACCCTGTGCTAGGCACTCTTCAGAGCACTTTATAAGTCTGAACTTATTTAACCATCAGAACACCCCAGGAGGTAGAGTCATTACCATTTTACAAGTGGGGCAGAGTTACAGAGAGGTTAGCCAAGTCGCCTAATGGCGCACAGCTAAGCCATGCAGAGCTAGAGTTCAGCCTCAGGAAGTCGGGTTTTACAGCCTTTGCTCTGAACGCTGTTGTGAGCTGCCTTGTGGTCGAGCGGCTTCTGCGGTGGCTGTGACCTAGGTGACTTCTGGAATCTTTGTGAGCACCTCTCACAAACGCTGCTGGGAATAGCCCAGTGTATTTCACAGGCGAGCCTAACTGGAGTGTGTTGTAACGGATGCTAGCCCCACATTAGCCAGCCTGATTCAAAGGGGCCTGAGAATGTGCATTTCTTCCCACAGCAGACAGGTAGGGAGACATGACTGCTCTCTTCACCCTTGGCCGAGGCCCTTAGTTTCATTTCTCTGGAATCTGTGAGTGCTGTGGTTGCCCTTATGCCAACTTTCATTGGCTCTTGCACCGTAGCGGCACGGCCTGTACCCTCTGACAGGGTTCTCTGTGGAGTGAGGTCTTCCTCAGCCCCAGCATGCCACTGGTGCAGAGTGGGTGCTCTGTGGGTGCTGGATGCGATCTGCTTCATCTCAGATCCTTAAGTGGCACAGGAAGGTGGGAATAAACTCATATGCAATCTCTAGTTATTTCTTTTCCCAGTTGTCCCTCATTCTTTATGGGATTTGAAGGTAAGTCAGTCAGAGTGAGGCCCACCTGGAACGAAGGTGATGCATCTCTTCACTCAGCCTATCTTCTCATTCACATAGTCAGGCCCGGTGGTATGGGCCTGAAATCCCAGCACTCTGGGGGGCTGAGGTAGGAGAGTAGCAAGTTTGAGCCCAGCCTGGGCATCTGATTCATTGAATAAGACCCTATGATTTTATTATTGGTAAAAAAAAAATACAAATGAAGGGTGGAGGTGTAACTCAGTGATTACTGTACTTGCCTAGGAAGCACGAGGTCCCAGGTTCAATCTCCCAGTACCACATAATCCCCAGCACTTGGGAAGCTGAGGCAGGAGGGTGGCTATGATTTCCTAGGCCAGCCTGGGCTACATAGTGAGCTCAGAACTAACCTGGACTATAGAGCAAGACCCTGTCTCAAAAAACTGAAAAATAAAAAGGGTTTGGTAGAGTATCTCAGTGGGAAGGCCATGGTTTTAATCATATGTGTGTGTGTGTGTGTATGTATATGAAAAGAACATCAAATATGGAAATGACAAGGGAAAGGCACCCCTTCCAGAGGCTCCCCTGAGCCTGGAGGGGGTAAGATCAGAGAAAAGTGGTCATAACTGCTCTAAGGAAAAGTGAGCCCGGAAGAGGAGGGCAGAAGGCAGCGAGTGATCTGCTCAGCCCCAGGTCTGCTGTCCTTCCCTTTCTCCCTCTGCACAAGGGGCAGTTTCCCCAAGCAGGCCGCTGTGCGCAGGTTTTCCTGGAAGACAGGAGCACATTTCCCTGGATGAGTGAGTGTCAGCAGAGTTTTCCTGGTCTTCATGGCTTTCTGACCTCCTGAGATTATTCCAGACATCCTTTCTCCCTTTCCTGAGAGCAGAGCAGATGAACTATGGTTGCTAGAAGTGTGCTGTCCTGTGATGCAGTGAGAACAGCAAGCACGTCTTTTCCTCTCACTGAAAGATGGTGCCACTAACTGAAGAGAATGCAGGCAGCTCGGCTTCCAGAGTACAGCCGTGAAGAGTCCAGCAGAAAGGGATTCGGACTGCACCCACGTGTGAAGGTAAAGCTTCCTTTGGATTATCTCTTATAATGATCATCCCATAGGAGTTGATATTTAAATATGTTTGTGTGTTTATAGCACTTGAGGTGTGTATGGCCCGGAAGGGGGCATATCCCAACCACATGTCATGTTGCTCAGTCACAACTATGACTCACTGCACAAGTGGGTGGGATATGGGGCCTAATTGTGCCCAGAAGCCACCATAAGGCCAGCCCCTGGATAAGGCTCTATAAATCATTTGAGATTGACATACCTCAAATGTCCAAGACATGGTTGGTAGTGTTTAGAGTACAAATCCTGGAAACTCAAAGAACACGTCAGATATTGTAGTGATGAGGCAAAGACATCTCATTTGGAAGAACGTGTTGTAATTTCTGCTGCCCTTTGTACTTGCTAAGGCTTGGGCTATCTTCGTCATCTATTAATTAATTTTAAAATAAGGTATTATACACCTACAAATGATGTTAGCATGTCTTATAGGAGCCAGGGATGAGTCCTTCCCTGTCCTGTGAAGTTCCCAGGCCAGGGGTGGGGTGGGGGGGATAAACAAACAACAACAACGAAAACAAAAAATCCCACTATACAGCACTTCAGGTATTCTGCTAGAGTCTATTTGGAAGAAATGCAGAGAGGAGAAAGAGAAGGAGAGAGAGAAGAAAATTTTGGCAGTATCTACAGGGGTTGGGGGAGAGCTCATGGAGAGAGAAGAGCAGACAGAATCCTCACAGACAACGAGGCACTGAAGCATCAAAATTTCTAAGTGCATTGAATGTGCAAAGAAATCTCAGGTCAAAATCCTAGTTTTGCCATGAATTAGCCGTGTGGCTATGGAGAAATTACACAGCTTTTCTAAATTTCAATCTTCTGTTCCGTCGAATGGGGCAGGAAAGACGCTCCAGGCGGGGGAGCACGCTGGTAGGTAGTGAAGTCCCTGGGGTGCGAGGAGCTGGCTGGAGAGCTGAGTCAGAGGAAAGCAGTGGATGAGGTGCGGGAGGCCACGGAGCTGACGCAGAGCCGCAGAGGTTGGGAGCCGATCACCTGACACATCGCTGCCCTGGGATGCTGCAGCGTGAGGCCGAAGTAAGGAGAAGAGTTGCATCATTTCTTACTTTCTGGGGAGCACATGTCGGTATATCAGTCATGAACATGGAGGATGAATATCTTCGTAACATTGATGCATACTGGGAAAAACCCACGTAGAACAGGTTTTGTTACATGTGAGCTCTGAGCTGGCACACATAGAAGCGAGGCTCAGATTGCTAATTACACTAACTTCAAAACAGTAGACACGAGCTCAGCAAGCATCATGAGGAAACATCTACCGGGAGGCAGAGGACGCATGTGTCCGCCACTCTCCACCCACATAGCTCTCCAGACGCCTCCCTCCATGAGCACTGTCTGAGGGTGACTGGCAGAGAAGTGGAGATACCGATCAGAAATCAGCAGACATGTCAGCTGCCCAGTGACGGCTGTCGCGATGACCTCCATCTCTGCTGGGTGTGTCACCTGAGGTGACAGAGCACATGGCATCCTCCTGGCCACAGGGAGGGGGGTGACCCATCTAAGGGCTTGTGTGGGCTCCTTTTGTGGAAATCTCAGGGTTTTGAGAATGACAAACCTGGATTCCAGGTGCTGGGCTTACAGTAGCTCTGCCCTTGGGTAGCAGGGATGCTGTGGCAGTTCAGTCAACACTTTGATTGAAGTAGACGTGGCGATGTCTACTCCACGGGCAAATGAGTTGCTTATTCTTTCACCAAGTATTTCTTAAAACAGTTACTCTGCTCTAGATGGTATGCTGGGCCCAGGAGATGGACTGGTAATGGAGGTGGGGTGAGAAAAGACAGGCCTTTAAGGCCCTCTCTGCCTAGCTGGAAGGTGTCCCTCTAGAGAAATACTTATGCCTAGGCCTGGTGGCAACCAGCAAGGGGGCATAGGCAACAGGTGGGGAAGGAAGCTTCCTGGAGGGTCTCCATGTCTGTATGATGCTGGAGGCAGGATGTGTGCTGAGAGCAAGGGGCGTTTGTGAAACGGTTAGAACGGAGAGTAGGAGAATCCACCAGGAATTGCCAAATGGTGGCTAAGAAGATTGTTGTGCGGTGGAAGGAGGGACGAAGACAAGACAATGAAGGACAATCATGTAAATTTTTGCCAGTGGTTGTAATTATGCCGACTAGTACTTTTCTAGACATTGTATACTTCTATGTACTTACTGATGCTTTTCAAAAGCACTCGGCATGTGTGGTTTAAAAGGGCTCCTTTTTCTTCTTCCTCACATACTCATGCAAATTCTTAGCCTGTGGGTTTGCATACTCTTGTTCCCTCATGTCTACTCAAAGAAGCCCACCCCATTTTTCCAGATTTTGCCAGACTTTATGGGAATACCTGCTATGCACTTCCCTCCCCTCTAGTGGCTCAGCCTCCCTGGATCTCAGGGCATCTCCCTTGGCCGAGTCCAGCTTCTCTTGACTCCCCTTTGGTGGGAGATTGGTCTCCTACCCAGCTCTGGCCTCCTGACTTCTGAGGTACACAGTGAGCCCCACTCAGAGGAAAGTTGATGGGAGGCCTGCCTCTGGATTGCTGAGTGCTCAGGTGGAGACAGACCATTATGGTCTGTGTGTCTGAGCAGTAGGACGTTCCAGGCTAGGTGGGTCACCCAGGGGCAGGCCCACTTCTGCTCTGGAACCCAGGTTCTTCGGACAATAAGGATTCTGCTTCCTTTTCCACTCCTTTCCCTGCTTTTCCCTGTACCTCTGCAGGCCTTTGCTGAACACAGCATTACATAAGGACCCGATAACAGAGTTGAAAAGATACTATTAATCCTAAATAACCCACAATCTCAGTTGTACAAGTTCCTGGCATATTGTAGCCACTTCCTCAATATTTACTCACCTAAACTGAGGTTTCTGTTGATGAGAAATGCCTGGCTCTGTGGATGGCTCCTCACACCTCATTATTTGAACCAGCACTCAGTTCTTGGGAATCAGTGAGATTCTACTCCATGCTCCAGCAGGACCTCCTGGTCTCAGAGCCAGAGCAACAGAACCTCAGAAGATTAAGCTCAAAGCACAGATGCTTCTAGAATGCCATTGTTGCTTCTACCAGATCAGTTTTCATTCCTCATCAAAGAAAGTGAATTTGCTCTAATCTGTAGGATCTAAGACTGTTGATGAGCTTGGGGTTTGGATGGGGAGCTAAATGTGTTCATGATACGTGGGGAAGATGAAAGCCAGAAGGTTTAGTGTAGATAAAAGCAGAAAGGGTGAGTGACAGAGGGCAGCAGAGACTTCAGCCTCACGCAGCCAGATAAAGACCTGTCTTCCTAGGAGAGGGGTATACTTGAAGTCTCAAACACAAAGGGATTCTGGGGGTTGGTACCTTGGTTCTCACCAAGTGCTTTGATATAGGTAGTGGGAAGCATCCATAGGAGAGTGGAAAAAGAAGTCAAATCTTATGTAACTGAGAAGACTGGACATTGGTGGAACTTGATTTCCAGGCTGGGTCTGCCTCAGTGTTTTTACCATATTCTTAAATACAAAGCCATCGAAGAATCAGATTCTGATGAATATATATCCAGTGTTGAACTTGAATGAAGGACAGGAGGGTTGGAGGCTTGGTCAGAATTTGAGGAAAGATAGAGTATGTGCTCCTCTACTCCCCCTTTTCAAGTAATTGGTACTTCTAGGACACCCCCTGTAGGGTCAGCCTTTTCAAAAAGGAAAAGTAGGCAACATTTTACAAGTGTTCTCTATCCTGAGGGCAGTAGGAGCTTTAAAGTGCTTTTTCAGGGGATGAGAGGGAGGAAAGGAGCTCCCATGACAATTGTATGGAGACCACTGGAGCCACAGTATAAAGAATGGATGGGAGAGGGAGCAAGGCTGGACACTGGGGAACATGATCTAGGAGTGGTCCTGTGTTAGGTGCCTCAGGGGAAATGGAGATCTGGAAGGTCTTGATTCTGCCCTTACAGAACTGACCGTGCAAATCTCTAGTAGATATTCTTGTGCCACGTGTGAGATAGGTCAGGGCTCAGAAGGTGCTGGTAGGATCAGAAAGAGGGGATGTTTAACAAGAGGGACCAGAGATGGGCCCCTCAAGAGGGAGAGGAGGTGAAGATTTACTGAGACACGGTAAGGTAAAGTAGGCCCAAAAGAGCAGCTTGTCAGGCAAGCCTGAGGACAGAAGGTGTGGGTAAGACTGGATTATGGCGCTCTTCCTGTTGGCCAAGGACAGCAGACAGAAGTGAGGCTGGGAGGAGCCTGGACATGAAATGAGAACTGAGGACCTCAGCTAGCTCTGAACTCACCAGAGCGTTTTGAGAAGAGAGAGGAGGTGGCCAGGGTGGGTGAGCATTAGTCAGAGAGGGGCCAGAAGGCGAGGGAGTTCATACCACACGGTTTTGTGGAGCAAACTTCATGTGGCAGTGTCATTAACAGCAGCAGGCAGCCTCAAGAGCCGTGAGATGAGGGATGGGAGGCACAGAGTGGAAAGGTTGTTGGAGCCTGTGACGGGAGCTATGATCCCAAAGATGGCGCTCATGCCTGGAGGGGTCCTTTGAAACAAGATTAGGGAGGGATAACTACCTTGGATTTCCTTTCTGCTGCTCTTTCTTTGGCTGAGCCAGAATCGTACTAACCTAGGAACCTGGCAAATGTGTATGAAGGGGTCACCCCCGTGGCCTGTAGAGCTGAACAGGGTTGAGCAAGTTGCAAACTTGAAGGAAGGCAGTCCCAGGCCAGTAGGATCCATGGGAATGTTGTGGGACACCTCATCCTTGAGACTGTTTCTATGATAGGTCAGCCTTCCGAGGACATGCACCCATGGCCTGAGGAACATCCTGAATCTCATGCTCTGATCTTTCTGGGCTGTCTTTGGGGGTGCTAGGAAGTCCCGGAGCACAGGCTGAGTTGTTTGGTGGAAGCAGAGGCCATGGAGATGACCCCAGGAGACAGACCCATCAATGGGGGCCTGCCCGAGGGCCCCAGGTCTCACCTCTCCACCACCTCCGGATCACTTTGCCTATACCTCTCACTCACTTTCTGCACACTCGGCATCTCCTTCCCTCTTGACGGTAATCACCATTGACGGCTATTGACTGGTGGTGACATTCTGGGAGTTGAAGGCGAGGGAGTGAAGGAGTTGTGTTCTGGCTGTGCTGCTCCTACTGCAGTGAGGGACGTGCTCAGCTGTTGTTCAAATTCTAAAGTTAACACTCCCTGGCTCCTTTTTCCCTCTTCCTTTAAAGAGGGACTCTCTGAGCTCTAGGTAAGCCTTGTCTATCCCAAGTAGGCTTCCTTGATTGCTCCATCCCCAGTTTAATTAGCAGGTGTGATCAGTACCAATCTTTCAACGCCATGAGTACTGTATCTTAAAAAAAGAGTTTCTTAAACAGGAGCATGCCTCTGTGTTGGCTGGAGAGTGTGCAAAGCCATGGACGTCCGGATCTCACATCCACCTCCCTGATGAAGTAGATATGAATGATGCTGGAGAATTGGTGTTTGTAACACGTGTCTAGGCGCTGCTGATCTAGAACGACAATACTGCTTGATGGCTGTGGGTCAGGTTTCTTCAGTTGCCAGTGAGGTCTTCTGGCGGGGAAGGGAACCTATTTGTCGTGAGACTTATTTAGTGCTTTGACAAAGGCAGATGCTCGGTAAGTCATTGATGCTTCATTAACTTAAAAATTTTTCTTCCCCTTGTGAGTGGCAGGAAAGGGATGAGTTTATGGTTATTGGCATGAATTTTGTGATGTAGAAAATATTAAAATTTACCAAATACATAATGCCTCTTTATCCTGCTGGTAAATGAATGAGTACGTAAAGTCTTTAGAAGAACACCTGCAACATTTCAAGTGCTTCAGAAATGTTAGGTTCATTATTGTGGAGGGGCGGGTGTTAAATCCTGATGAACTTCTTAACTTGAACACTTACTATTCTAAGACAGATGAGGAGGCAGGGAAGTCCATATCAGTTTTTAGACTGCCTGAGGTCTTGGTCTCTCTCTCTCTCTCTCTCTCTCTCTCTCTCTCTCTCTCTGTCTCTGTCTCTCTCTCTGGAAGGGGGGAATGAAATACAAATGTGGAGCCTGTTCTTTGGAAGGGTGGGTAACTTTTATGGTTTTATTATATTCTTTACTTTCATAATTTTCTACCACAGACATATATTATTACCATGATAAACCAAAAGATGTGTTTATCAAACTTGGGAATTACAACACAGCATTGGAGAGACAGAAATTGAGTATACAAGCTTGGCCAGAATGCTAAGCAAGCATTTTACCACCAATGGGCACATCCTTCCTTCGGGGTCAGGAGCTATTAATCATCCCCTCATTCTTTCATTTATTTGTTAATTTATTCACTTAAAAATATTGATTGGCTACTTAGCCATGTGCTTTGATTCAAAGATAGAAAGGTGATACAGCAGGCAGTGAAGGGCTTGGCTTTGGCAGCAGCGGAACCTAGGGTCAGATTCTACTTTTCTGCCCTCTGCCTGGGTGCCTGGGCACTTTACTTTCTCTCCATGTGTATCTCGGGGCTCAGTATGCTGCCTCTGTAACAGGGTCTTCACGAGGTGAAATGTCAGAAAGCCATGCCCAGCCCATAGCTAGTACGTGCTGATTGCAGCCTGTTTTCCCGAGACCATCACTCCGAGATCTGCTTCTTGTAACAGTAGTGCTGCAGCATCAGTGACCCCAGGACACCCACACAGTGGGCTTTCTCCACTCTTGTTGTGTTATATTAGGCAGATATTATCATCCTTACCTTCGAGATGGAGACTGCATGGTCTAGAAAACAGAAGAACTGACTCAGAGGGCCGCAGAAGAGGCAAACGTCCTACTCAGCCCGCATATCTTTTGTGCCACATCACTGGGAGTGTAGAGCATCACAATGCAGCCAACTTTCCAACCAAGGGCTTGGCTTTGCGTTTTGTGTCCAACTGCTAACTTGATTGGGTGGCTTTGTGTGCACATGCTTCAGCCTTAACATCTTGGTCTCTTTTATGCTTGTCCCTTTTATGCTACAGGAGAGGTAATTTGTAATGAACAGGAATTTATTTTGCCTATTTCTGGCACCTGGGAATTGCAGGGTCAAGGCCCTAGCGCCTACTCAGGGCTTTCCTGTTGCATCACCTGATGCCATTAGGTGTCACATAGAGAACAGTCGAGTGTGGGGCACACTCCACCTTGCATTGGAAACCCACTGCCTCAATAACAACATTAATTCATTCGTAAGAGCAGAGACCACGTGGCCAATCACTTCTTACAGACTTCACCTCGCAACACTGTTGCATTGGTAGCGGCACTGTTGCTTCCTGCACACAGGGCTTTTTTGTTTTTGTTTTTGTTAAAAGACAGTACCCATTCTCCACTGCACTTCAGGATATCTTCCTTTCCTAGGAGTAATTTCCAAAGGATTTGTGCTAACAGCTCACGTGGGGGAATCTCCCCCCTGCTGTGGTAAAACTGAAGCTCCACAGGACTCACTGCACTCTGTGCTTTGAGCTCAAATGAGACCACTTGGGCACGGAAAGCTGTCACCTGCAACTAAGTATTTCTGTGGAGGGAGCACTGGGAAGCCCAGAACATCCTTCAACATTCATAATATGATTAGGATAAGTGAGACAGCGATGGCATACTGAATAAAAAGTGGGCGCTCTGGGAACATCAGGAAGCTGTAGGAGATGAGCTTGCTTCTTGCTTAGTGTGCAATTTTGGAGATAAGGGTGCTGGTTTTCCCAGGGAGAGGCAAGTGTGTTTGTCAAGGGCCACCGATGTCCTTCCCAAAGAGGAGTCAACACAAACAGGTGGAAACCTAAGTTCTCTGCAGGTGAGGCAGGAGCCCCAGCTCCAGCATGCCCGTGGACAAGTCTCCTAACACCTCCAAGATTCAGCATCCTCATCGGGCAGCGTAACAGTAAAAACGGCATCCTCGCTAAACATGCTGGAAATTCGATATTGGAGAGCAGGTAAAAAAGTTGCTTAAACTGGGAAGGGACAAAAAAAAAGGTATTTTATAATAAAACTTTAATGACATTTCATTTATACTGGTTTCAGGGGCAAAAGTGTTCTGTAATTGAAAAAATTCAAGTAAGTGTAGCCTTTTTGGGCTCATTCTTTTTATCAGTAATACTCTTCTAACGATCTCTTACACATATTTGCCTTCTTAGCCCTTGTGTTTTGTTGTCTTTTCGCTTTCTTGTTTATTTGTTTCACCTTTATGATGCTATCGGTTGCTTTTTGCTTTACTTTTTCATTATGGGATGTCTCAGGCACATACAAAACGTCAAGTACACACTTATCTCTCATCTGCCTTCATTAATTATCAATTTATATCTAGTCTTTCTTCCTCTGTGCTTCTGCCCACTTCCTCTCCACCTTACCAGGGTTATTTTAGAGTGAATTCCAGCTGTACAGCATTCATCTCTAAACCTCTCAGGTAATACCTCTGTAAGAGAAGGACTTTAAAAAATAATAGTCACAGTACCATTGTAACTTTACAGAATTAGCAGTAGCTTCTTCCGTTTATCAAATAGCCAGTCTGCACTCAAATTTCCTTTAGTACTTTACATATATTTTCCTCATTCTACGAGTATGACTATGCGATACACAATGGTTCCATTAAACTTGAGAATTCTGTGCACGTATGCATCGCAGCAAATCCACATTCCTACTCCCCCTTTTCTCGCCTTCCCACCCCTTCTACCATCCCCTTTAACTCCCATCATCTTTCTTTATTCTACTATTTATTTACACCTTGGTTTTTCCATATTAGAGAAGCCGTGTGATATTTAATCTTCTGAGTCTGATTCACTTCCCTAAGCATGATGGTGTCAAGTTGTATCCATTTGCCCACAAATGATTCATGTCTATCTTTATGGCAGAGTAGTGCTCCATTGTATACATACACCACATCTTTTAGTCTGTGGTCTATTGATGGATGTTTCGGCATCTTCCATGGCTTAGCTATTATTTGCTGTGCTACTACAAACGTGGCTATGCATGTATTTCTGCTGCTATATGGTGCTTTTAAGATTTTTGGAAAGATACCCAGAGGATGTATCTCTAAGTCAAATGGAATATCTATTTTCAGTTTTTTGAGACATTTCCATACTGCTTTCCATAATGGTTATACCATTTTGCAGTCTCACCAGCAGTTTAAAAGTGTTCCTTTTCCCCTGCACCCTTGCCAACATCTGTTGATTTTTGAGTTCGTGATAGAAGCCATCCTCACTGGGATGAGATGGCAGCTTAGTGTTATTTTGATTCGCATTTCTCCAATGTCTAAAGATGTTGACCGTGTTTAATGTATTTGTTGGCCATTTACACTTCTTTTGATAATTATCTATTAATTTCAATTGCCACTTTTTAAAAATTGTGTCTTTGATTTTGAGGAGTCTACTTTTCTTCAGTTCTTTGTATATTCTAGCTATTAGTCTTCTGTCTGAGGCATTGGTGGTAGAGATATTTTTGCCACTTACTGTCAGGAACTGTCAGTTACCTCTTGATTCTGTTGTTTCCTTTGTCCCACAGGAGCTTTTTAATTTAACATAATCTCACTTGTTGATTTTGAAGGTTATTTCTTTTGCTTCCAATATCCTTGAGAAAGTCTTCGCCCATGTTGAAGAGTTATACCTATTTTGTCCTCCAGGAGGCTCAGTGTTTCCACATTAATGTCTAGGCTGTGATCCACTTTGATTTCATTTTAATTCATTGTGATCGATGTGAGTCTATGTTCATTCTTCTGCATGTGGATAATCAATTCTCCCAGCACCATTTATTGAAGGGGCTATCATTTTTTTTTCCAGTGTATGTTTTTCACTCCTTTGTCAAAGATCAGATAGCTAAGGCTGCTCAAGGCTGTCTCTGGAGTCTCTGTTCTATTCCATTGGTCAATCTGTCTCTTTTTGTGCCGATACCATATGGCTTTTTATTACTGCTGCTTTGTCATATAACTTCATGCCTGAAATCATAATGCCACCTGCTTTTGTCTTGTTGCTCAGGATTGCTTTGGGTATTCTGAGTTTCTCTTGGTTGCATATTTTTAACAATTTCTTTGAACCTTTAACTTAGAATTTAAATAAGTTTCATGTATTGTGATGAATGACATCACTCTTATGTCACTGTTAATCTACAGGTTCCTCATTTACCAAAATTTTTTCTTTATAATTTATTTGTTGGAAAGTCTAGTCTAAGTCATCTATCCTGGAGAGTTTATCATACTTGAATGTCGGTGAATTCTTATATAACAACTTCTTCTGTTAACCTATATTCTTGTACGTTGGCAGTTAATTCTAGAAGCTTGATTATATTCAAATTAGTTTTTTTCTTGGAAGATCACTTCATAAGCAGTGATAGGTACTTGCATCAGGAAACAGGGAGTGCTTGGTTGTCTCTGTGATGTTGGCAGACGTTGATGCTCATTGTTGACAATCATTAATTTATTAGAGTTGGCATGATGTTGATACACTAATTCTGTCATGCTGCCTTTGTTTATTAGCTAGAACACATCTATAAATAGATGATTCTCCTCATCAGCTGCAGTTGCCCTGAGGGATAGTTCACTGAATAAAAACAAGATAAATGCTTGATGGTTTCTCCTCTCTTCACCAGTCGATTAGTTTGTGTCTTTCAATGATGGCTAATTTGTTTTTGATTTTTGCAAGTTCATCGACTTAAATATATCTGATGTTACACTATTATTGTTGAAGCTCAAATTTCCAGACATTGGCCAGTGAGAACATCTTCAAGTTTGCTCCTGGGACCTCTTTTTCCCATTTTATCAATTTGTATATATGCAATACATAATGTCTACATTGAACTTGAATATTTTAGACACATATATTTTGTGGCAAAATCCTTGACATGATCCTAGGAGCCTTTCATAGTTTCCTGTTTTTTAACTATGACAAGATATCTCCAAAAAAATTTTGCACAATCCTTGATCCAGACCAGCCATCAAACATTTCTGTATGGATTCTCAGTTTGATCTCATAGTAATACGGGCATCAAGAGTGCTCGTGATCACTACTTTAGCCCTTATTTTATGCTTTTTAAGAAACACTCAGGGAGAAAAAAGTGTATATATGTATACCTAACTAAGATGAAATACATTGTGAAGCAATATTGCTGCTACTGAGTCAGACTTAGGGTTATAGAATTTTACTTAACCTCATTGATTTTATATCTATATGGCTTTTTGCCCTTCCTGAAAATATCATTTTTCACTGTCACAACATAATTACTCATGTGCCTTACTGCACAACATGCATGCTGCAGTCTAAGAATAACAATACAAGTGCTACTATGAGCATTATGATTTAAACATTAAGCACGAGTTAAGAATTTTTTGCAATTCTTTTTGTCCTTAGGGCATATTCCACCAGGAACGAGTGTAGAACCACATTACTGTGTCTTAGAATTACATGGAATAATTTCGCCCTGTGTGATTATTCTACCCACTGAATAAATGCAGGGTTAGGCTGACTTACTTCATTTTGCTTTTGATTTCTAGAAATTACTTCTCTCAAATTTATTTTTGTCTTATACTTACATAAAATATTTACATGGTTTCAAAATTAAATCTATAAAGCAAGGTATAGTTTTAAAATCTAGCATGTATTCTCTTTTAATATAAGCAACTACACTTTATATATTTATAAATCTTCCTTTCACAGATAGTTGGTAGCACCTTATGCATTTTTTTGGCTTTGCCTTTTGTATTTAAGATAGCCTAAAAATTTCAATTTAATGGTGTACAGGCTTACCCGCCTCCCTTCTTAAAGGTCATGTGATGTCTTTTCAGTATTACGACGCCCATCTGTAGCCATCTACCTTCTAACTCAAAGCATTCAGCCTTTGGGCTGGGAGGGCCCATCTCCTACCTTACAAATTTGTGATACCTAAGAGTTACACATCCTGAGCAAGTGCTCAAGGAACTCCGCAGGAAGGAAGGGAGCTGGTTTTCCTGACGGCTCTTCTAACTGTTAATCTCTGTGTTCAATAAAAATTAGTTAAATCAACCTACTCTGAGACGTTCGTGTGTCATCCAAATGATGTGAAGAGTCACTGCAACACCAGGAGACAGAGCCACAGGGTTTGGCCCTTGGAATTGGCAAAGATAGCACAGTCACGGCTCTGCTACTGGAATTTCTTGTGATAAATCTTTAATTTCTGGGGATCACGCAAACTTAAGGACAACAACATCACTTAGCAGTGTTCACTTTAATGAGCACTGTCCTGTGAACCTGGAAAGAATACCTCACTCTTCTTACATATTATATTTTCATGTAACTGGTTGATTGACTCATGTGATAATTTATAAAACAAACTTCCTTCCACCTCAAGTCTGCTGGCATCTTTTCTCATCTTCCTGGAACAACTATATCTGACCTGACCCTTCTCAGCCTCAGAGTGTCAAATTCTACTGCCACAAAGGCATTTTTGGATCCTGACAGATGATGAGGACTGAGCCAGTGTTTGCACGTACTTGTTCAGATATAAGGAGAACATCAGCTACTTTCGGTCATGGGCCCTCAGCTCATCCTGCACAAAGCATTTGCTTATTTTTTATAGTTACATCTGCAATAGACTCAGGTCAAATATGTCTAGGTCTTCATAAAATGTTTAGGCATTTGTAAGAATAAAAGCTTTTATGAGTTAACAACGTAGATGTTTATACCATGGAAACAAATGGTCCCTTTACTAAATATAAACTCTGCTCTGTTTCCTCATAGCGACAGTCTGCTCAGCTCTGGAACAGAGTTTGCCTTTTCCTCTGTAGAATCTATTCTTCTTTTAACAAAATATGAAAGGGTTAAGAATAGTACTGCTGTGTAATGATGTAGTCTTCTGCTTAAAACAATTTGCTTTTAAAGGCTTTTACAAATTGCTCTGCGTACACCTTCAGGCTGCGTTATTAACCTACCTCGTGGGGTTTCTGTGTGCAAAGGAGATCCTATAAAAACAGTCTCCTATGGAGTATACTGGCAGGGGGCAAAGCATACTTATGAAGGGTGAAAGGCAGGGCACCTCAAAAACGCACTTGTATGCACAGTAACACATTCACACATTTCAATACATTCCCATCCACACATGAGAGTGCACGCACCCATCCACACACCCATACAAAAATCCATACCTACACATATTTATGTACCTAACAAGCACATATTCATATTTGTACACACCTGTACAGGCTCCTTACACACTGTAATACCCTCAAATACTTACACATCCCCACTCACGCATTCACCCTCTCATATTCATGCTCACATACTTGCATATATTTATATACAAACACTTATAAAACCTCCACTCAAACACACAGGTTCAAGTTGCAGCACACACACAGTTATGGCTGGGATTTGGAACATCTCCTGAAAACCTTTTGGGTATTGAAGGTGTTGGGACCACGGGAGTTAGTTTTATCATGATTACTCCATTGATAATTCCATGTGCTGTTAAGAAGCACTCTGCTTCATGTTGGAAGGGATCGATTACTGAGGGTGTGGCCAGAAGGGATATTTCCACATCCCCAGCACCTTTCTGTCTCCTCTGTGTCCTGGCATCCATGAAATGGACAACATCCTTCTTGTTGTGCCCTCCTCCACACCCTTCCATCACCATCAGTTTCCCATGGACTGACTGAGACCTCCTGACACTGTGAACTAAAACCTTTCTTCCTTTAATGTGTGGGTGTCTGGTATTGTGTCCCAGCAACAAGAAAATGACCAAGACACACATATGACTTTCCTTGTCACTAAGGAAGCTTGAAATGGTCTTTTAAGACGAAAGCTGTTCTCACAATGTTACTCAAGCCATGGCACTGTTTTTTCCCCCCAGTAAATTTTGTTTCAGGGACCAGTATCTAAAAATTCAAGGAGGCAAGTTTAGTAACCTCTTCTCCCGACCTGGGGAAGATATGGCAGAACAAGGGCCCAGGGCTTGCCCAAGGTCTTTCAGGAAGGTCACATGTAGCTAAACCCAGAAGCCAGATCCTCTGAAGTCACAGCCACTTGGACGTTACGCTGAGGTGACTTGTTTGCTTAACACTCTCAGGCAAAGATGCTTGTTTTCACTTTCCAAACATTCTGTACCATTAATGAATCCTTTAATCAAACTCATTAATCGTGTTTTTCATTATCCAAAATGACCCATGGAAGAAAGCCCCCTACATTGTTCAGAGCAAGTAGCTGTACGTTTTGCATCTCATTTATCAAACTTTTATGAAGTAGCAATTGTGTGCATGCTTCATGAGCCAAGCACACTCTGAAATTGCTGGGAATGTAATTTTTCTGAGCACGATTTCATTGCTGCCTGTCTGAGTGACAGAAAATGAAGCTGATTGTACAAGTGAGACTCTGCCTTCAGCGAGGAAATTAAAGAACCACTTGCCTAAAGCATATCTCTTTATTGCAATATTTACATTGCAGCTCTTTGGATCCAAGGGGCCCTAACTTTCAGACCACCACACTCTGGAAAGCTCTTGCAAGTTCATACCACATAGAACCATGAGCCCTAGCCCTAGAACTTTCCCAGCCTCTGAAAAATCCCTCACCCACAGCCTCTCTTTTAAATATCTCCTTCTTAAGGCCTTTGAATGAACCGGAGTGGTGTGGTTCTTTTTTTACCCAGAATCCTTTTGTGACTTTTGGTTTTCAATCCAGTACTCAAGAAGCTTGGGAGTCACCACCCTATTCTAGCAGCAATTTAAAAGCTAAACAAACTAAAAAATTAACAATCATTCTTGGATATGTGAGGAATTGAAGTTACATGGCCAGCTACTGACCCCAAATTGGAAAGACCAACAAGTGGATACAGAATCTCAACTTATCTATGAGCAGAAATCTGAGGGAACCCCAGTGCCAGAATGTGGAAACTAAATAATAATAATTGATGAGTCGTTGGGGGCTTAGAGTGGACAAATCTGAGAGAATAAAATTTCCCAGGGGACTCAGTCATAAGAGGCTCCGGCCTGTGAGTTTCAGCTCCTGAAGTTCTACCATGTTTTCACAGTCAATGCTGGGGCAAAATATCCTCTTGCTTCTGGCAGGATACAGGAAAGGAACCATTTTCTACAGAGCCACTTTCCATGTTCTGATCTTCTTATCAAAAATCCTCAGGAGAAATTATTTTACCAGAGCCAAATCTGCTAGAATTTTTTTTAACAGAATCAAACTGATATGGGGAATGGGAAATACCGAACTCTAGCTCCCCAAGGCTCCCATGTTGGACAAGATAAATACCCAATTCCTGAACCCTCAAGTTGTCCTGTCCCACCCAAGAGAGAAGAAGCTGAAAACTATGCCTTGCGATTAACAGTCCAGAGGTGCAAGTTCCCTGAAAGATGGAGACCTGATTGTAAAATGCTGATCTTTCTTTATAGTTTTCCACAACATTACTAAAGACCTGTTTTACACAATAGTACCTCAGGACTAGCTAGTAAGAAAAAATCATGAGACATACTAACTGGAAAAAATGACACCTCTGTAGTTTGAAGAGAGAGAACAAGTGCTAAAACTAGACTGACATATTGCAGGGATGTTGGAATTACCGGAAAGAAATGTAAAACAACTATGATTAATATACTAAGAGCTTTAATGGGTAGAGTAGTTAGCAGCAAAAATGGATGAAAAGAGTAAGCAAAGAGGTGAAAATCTAAGAAAGGACCAAAATGTATTTCTAGAGACAGAAAACACTGCAAAAGAAATGGCGAATTCCTTACTAGTAAACAGGACAAAGCTGAGGAAAGAAGCTTTGAAATTGAGAGTATCTCAGTAGAATTCTCCAAGTCTAAAAGAAAAACAAGACTATGGGGTGAGAGATACAGAACAGAATACTTAAGAAGTATAGGGCAATTATAAAAGGTAAGAGATGTATAATAAGACTGCTAGAAAGAAAAGAGAGAAAGGAATAGAAGAAATATTGATACAACGATGACTGAGAATTTTCCCAATTAATGCTAGACACTGAACTAGAGATCTGGGAAGCTCAGCAAGCCCCAAGCCAGACAAATTCAGAAGAACTACAACTAGGCATACCATTTCAAACTATAGAGAAATCAAACATAAAGAAAGAAATTCTGGGGCTGGAGGAAAGTCACAGGGGTTAAAGTGCTTGCCCTACAAGCAGAAGGCCCTGAGTTCGATTCCCCAGCACCACATAAAGCTGGGCATGGTAGTTGAGGTGGATGGACTGCCGTGAGTTCAAGTCCAGCCTGAACTACATAGTGAGTTCTGGATCAGCCTGGGCTACAGAGCAAGACCCTATCTCAAAAATAAATAAATAAATTTGAAAGAGGCCAAAGGAGGAACACAGCTTCTCTACAAATAAGGAAATGCAAGGATTACATTTCATGTCAACTTATCCTCAGAAACCAAAGAACAGAGAATAAAATGGTGATTGCTAGCAGCATCCAAGTAAGTGGGGAAAGGGAGACAGAAAAAAAAAAAGAAACTGGTGCACAGCTGTAGATATATGGGATGAATAAAGCTAGAGCTCTAATAAACAACATGGTTATAATCAAAATATGTGTCATGTGTTGGAAATTATTTAAAAATTGTATTTTGGGTGCTCTTTGCACACACGAGAAAGGAGAATTATGAGATGCTGGATATGTCAATTTGCTTGATTATATCAACCATTTCCCCATGTATACAAAATATTTGTATATAGCTTAAATGTTACAGTATGGATTCAAAAAGCCTTGTGTATTGGGAAAGTGATCGGATTGTGGGAGTTATAGGATTAATTTATTGATTTCATGTGTTGTAAAGAGGTGGGGCCTGGCTGGGAGGGGCAGGCCACCAAGGATGTGGCCTGAAAAAATGGGTTCTTGCCCTCACTTCTTCCCAATCCCTTCCTCTCCCCCATCTTGTGCTGCTCTGAGCAGCTGTTCTCTATCAGACCCTTCCATGTGCCACTGCTGTCGGCTGACTACGAAGGTACCAAGACCTCTGAACTGTGAGATAGCATAAATCTTTCCTCTTTCGCTTTGTAGGTTTTGGGTACTGTGTACAAGTAATGAGGAAAAATGCTAAGACAGAAACAGATACTAGAGAAGTGAGGTCATTGCTGTGGCTTTACCTGACCAAGTGGTCTAGAAGCGTCTGGAGGTGGTATGTGGGAGGAGTTTAGAAATGTTTGGAGATACCAGCTAGAGAATGCATGAGATGCTTTAAGCTGAGCCTGGTGGGAAATTCTCATTAGAGCTCAGAAGACGACCACGATGCTATTATAAATGCAGATTGCAAATGCCTAATTTAAGAGGTTTCAGACGGAAGGCAGCACTCTATTAACAATTGGGTGAGAGACTGTGTTTCGTACTCTGGTAAAAGATGTGTCTGCTTTTTGCCCAAGATTTGGCAAGCTAAAAGTGGAATTCATTTCGTGCTTGAAACTGAGATTAAGGGCAGGGAGCTAACCTGACAGAAGCAAATTCAAGACAGCCCAATATTCAGGCTGTCACCTGGGTACTGCTTGCTCCTTTTGGCCAGTTCTATACCTCAGAAGATCAGGAGAAGACGGCAGAGCAAAAACATATAGAAAGTTTCCAGATTGGCCCAAGGAAGGGGCCTGCAGAGTGCAGCAAAGGGGAGCATGCCTGTCGAAAGATTTGGCATTGGAAAGAAGCCAGGAGCCTTGCATCAGGATGGAATGCTTTGACAGAAGCTTAGAGATCAGCAAGACCTCACCCTTGCCAGTTTAAGGACACAGAGGCAAATGACTTTGCTTTGACAAGAGAGCTCGGGAGCATCCTGCAGGAAGGTGTGGCAGGTGAGTCCCCCGCCCACCACAGAAGACAGAAAAAGAGAGAACAAAATACAAAAGCAACGAGTAGAAAAGACTAACCGATAGGATCACAATCAGTCTCATTATATCAGTAGTCACTTTGAATGTCCAGGGTCCAAGTACATCAATTAAGAGATTCTCAGAGTGGATCAAGCACCAGCTCCAACATTTTTCTGCCTATGAAAATCTGCTTTAAATGTAAAGATACATATAATATATAGATTACAAGTAAACAGATATGAACAAATATGTTATCATTATCAAAAGAAAATAAGTATAGTGGTATTAATTTAGAAAGTAGATTTCAAAGCCAGGATGACTGTCAGGTATTAAAAGGGGCATCACAGAGTGATAGAAGAGTCAAAGAAACCATAACAATCCTTGACCTATTCACCTAACAACA
This sequence comes from Ctenodactylus gundi, assembly GCA_004027205.1. NCBI lineage: Eukaryota > Metazoa > Chordata > Mammalia > Rodentia > Ctenodactylidae > Ctenodactylus > Ctenodactylus gundi. The sequence goes on from PVKB01002467.1 coordinate 92,976, forward strand.
GAGCACCAAAGTAAGCCATAACACCAAAATAGAACTACAAAAGTAGCAGCTGAACCAACTCATAGCTAGAAACTTTACTACCCTGCTATCAGACATGATCAGATCTAGTAGGCAGAGAGCTGGCAAAGACAGCTGACCTCAACAGCACCATCAACCAGCTAAAAATGGACATCTATTGGCTAATTCACCCAACAAGGGGCTACACATTCTTCACAAGCTCACATGGAACGTTCACTGAGATAGGCCACATGGGGTAATAAAATATTCTCCATATTTTAACAAAATAGAAACCACACTATGTCTGCTTCTCTGATCACAAGGGAATTGGGCTAAGCATCAATAAAAAACATACCCTGAACATATTGAAATGCTTGTGAATTACACGTGAATAGAAGCTGGCACCCAGTGGGCATCCTGTGTACCTCTATAATCAGATTGTTACAGTTGACTGTCAAGTGTCTCCAGCCACAATGCCTCTGATTCCTTGTCAGCCATCCCCAGTGACAGAACAGGATTCTAAGAATGAAAGTTTTGGGGTCCTGCTGGAGTTGGCTGCTACTCTTTGCTTCGCTTTCTGGGTTCTAGACCTGTTCCTGTTGCCATGAAGATAGTAAGCCCCCCTCAGGCATCTTCTGCGAGAATGAAGATGAGGTTAGAGCATGTCTTTGGGGGAACTTGCTGGTTCCTCCACCCCTGTGTGCCATTTCCTGGTTTACCTGAAAAGCTAGTCCTCTCTGAGGTTTGGGGGTAGGAATTTTCTCCCCACTGTAAAGGACTAACAGATAGGAAAGCATTTTGAAGAGCTAAAAAAAAAAAAAAGCCCTCATCACTGAATCCTTGCTCCAGATATTCTGATGTAATTGGTCAGGCATGTCCTGGGTGCTAGATTAAAAAAAAATTACCCCAGTTATTTTTGTTGTGTAGATCTTTTGAAGCATCATCGGCTTACAAGAATAAAATAGCTTCTCCCGGTGTATTACTCTAAAGCTTTCATATGGATTCGGGAGCTTTAGCTCAGAAGAGTACATACAGGACAAAGAAAAAGGTGTTTGGTAAGAGGGGCCCTTCCCCTTGCACCCCCCATCTCCAGTCCCAACCGCACTTCACTGCCACCGAGAGGGCAGCTTCGGCTAGGCCTTCTGAGGTTCCTTGCCCACTCTCACATCCCCCAGCTGCCATGGCTTTATCTCCCCCCCGCCCCACGCCCCAGCTTCAGCCACTGGCTTTTCACAGGGTACCATTCCTGGTAGGTCTGTCCACAGAGTTCCTCTGGCTTCTCCACCTCAGCCTTCCCTTGGAGGAGGGGTTATGTGCACCCTTTGTTTCTTCCCTTCAGATTTAGCCGTGTTGCTTCCTTTGTATGGGAGAAGACAGAGCCAGTTTAGACAATGTGGTCAAAGCTATAAAGTAGGGCTGGAAAAATGGCTCAGCAGTTAAAGCACTAAGTACCCAAGTTCGATTCCTCAGCCTCACATAAGCCAGGCATGGTGATGCACACCTGTAATCCCAGCACTCAGGAGGCTGAGGAAGGAGGATTGCCCTGAGTCCAAGGCCAGCCTTGGTTCTATAATGATTTCAGGGCCAGCCTGAGCTACAGAGCAAGACTTTGTTACCAAAAAATAAACCAAAAAAAAAAAAAAAACCCTATAAAATAATACGAGAAAACACAGGAAAACAACTTAGGTTAGGCTACTGCTGTGTATTAGTTGGGGTCCTCCAGAGAAACAGAATAGAATATATTGGACCTCGACTAGGCCAGGGGAGAATGAAAGGTAGAAGTGGCTCAGACCTGGATAATGTCAGATAACATGGAGCCCCTCCCTCTTATCCCAGGCCCAGGATGGCCTACAGCTCAGGTTTCACTCTACTCAAATTCCTAATTTTCCCCTACCCCAGGACCCTTACCAGAAATCATGTGATCAGGTTTTGAGAGACCCGCCACACAAATTAGGCTACTTTCAGACCCCAAGTTTCCTCCAACCAGAGAATGACCCTTGCCCTTTTACCCTGGCTGACCCTCCTCCCTCCACCTGCTTATGAGCCTGACCCTGTGGACAAGAAATGAGCTGGTAACACTGATTCAGTCTCCTGGGTGCTATTCCGTTGTACTCATGGCTGCTGGAGACCCTGCTCCCGCAGACTTCGCTGGTCCCTGATCGCTGGTGGCCAACAGCAGCCAGGGACCCCAGAGATGCAGACAAGAACGGATATTTAAAGTTATGTAAGTGAGCTTGTTAGGTGGGCTTGCAGAATCAGAGGTGGAACAGTGCAAAATGGCTGCCTGCATCTGGGAGAGCCAGAGGATTCAGTAGTGTCTTAGTTACTTTTTCACTGCTGTGACTCAATATCCAACACCCACAAACTTAGGAAAGGTTTATCTTACCTCACAGTCTCGAAGGTCACAGTCCATTCAGGGGCGGCCAGCAACAATTCAAGTACATGGCAGAGAGAGAGGTGGAGGCAGCTTCCCCGGACAAACAGGAAGCCAAGCTGAAGCTAGTTGAGACTAGTCCCCGTCCTCCAGGAAGGCAGGTGCAGTTTATGTATCCTTTCAAGACTCCGCCCAGTAACCAGTCCCTCCTGCATCCAGGTGTGGCCACTACACACCATTAATCCTAACTTAACTGTAATCCACCCCTCCAGACTAGACTCCAATCCACCAACATCACGTGGTTCCATTAAAATACATGAGACTTTTGGGGGGCACTCCAGATCCTAACCACAACATTCCACCCCTGGCCCCCAAAAGCTCATGTCTTTCTCCCCATGCAAAATGCAGTTAGTTCTTCTCCAAGAGTCACCAAAGTCTTAACAGTTTCAGCACTGCTAGAGAAACTGAAGTCCATAGTCTCCTCTGAGATGTAAGACAAACTTTTAGCTGTGAGCTCCTGTTCAAACTAAAGAGTTAAGCACTTCAAACATAAAATGGCACAGGGTAAACATTTCCATTCCAAAAAGCATAAATAAGATAATAAAAGGCAATAGGACCAGAACAATTCCTAAATCTGGCAGGGCAAGTGTTAAATCCTGTAGCTCCATGTCCAGCAACAGGGGTAAATGCTGGTGAGGCATGAACTCCAAGGGGCGTGGGTGGTCCCACCCCTGTGGCATTGCTGCTGACTGCAATCGCTATCTTTCCTCCTTTGGGTTGGATCCACTCACAGCCTGCTGCCTTTCTCAGCTGACAATCCATGCTCCTGGCTTCTCCCAATTTTCGAGCTCTCTACTGAACCTTAGGCTTCTCCTTCACAATTTCACACATCGCCCTCCCAGGGGCACATTGCTTGGCCTCCAAGGCCTTCCTCTGAAACCTGGTGGAAGCCTCCATGAACCCACAACTCTTGGGCTCTGCAAGCTTCTAAAGCTGGACTGCGTGGATGTGCTCAACATCCGCCACTGGCTTGCGCAGGAATCTGGCTCCTTTGTGCCATGGTTGCAGTAGCTGAATTCTAGGAAGCTGAGCTCCAGTAAACACTTCCCTCTTTGGCCCTACTGGGAGTTCTGGGGTGCTCTTCACAGGACAAGATCTTTTGCCTTTGCACCCTTTAATTGGTAAAGGTTGGGATCTTGCTGATTCCTAAGTCACTGTGAAGGCCTCCTTCTTACAGTCCTGCTTCCAACTTCTTGGTTTCTGTTTAATGTTAGTCTCTTGAACAACCACATGCTTTTCCTCTCCAGACTGTGAGCTTTTTACATCTGTTCTCTCTGCCATTGTCTCCTGTCTTTCACTATAAAGCTGGCTAAAAGCCGCAAACAGTAGCCATGTAACAGTTTTAACATCAGTCTGTCTTGCGATTTCCTTCACCTGAGTAAGCAGTCCAGCAACACTAATTTCAGCTTCAGGCAAAGTCTCTGGACAAGGGCAAAATTCTGCCAAACTTCTTGCCAGAGTGTAGCACACATGGTCTTTAGGCCACTTGCCAATACAGTCCTCCTTCCCATCTGAAACTTCTTGAGCCTGACCTTTCCAATCCACACTTTCATCAGCATTCTGGTCTTCTGAGCTCTGACAAGAATCTTCCATTAAGCTTGGCTCAGAACACTCCAAGGCTTCTCCAGCTTCCATCCCCAAACTTTTCCAAATTCCTTCTGTAAACCGGTTCCAAAGACTTCTGAGCCTCATCTTCAGGTAAAATACAGCAACGACTCCACTCCTCTGGTACCAATTTCTGTCTTGGTTACTTTTTCGTTGCTGTGACTCAATACCTGACACCCACAAGCTTAGGAAAGGAAAGGTTTATTTTACCTCACAGTCTTGAAGGTCACAGTCCATTCAGGGGTGGCTGGCAACAATCCAAGTACATAGCAGAGAGAGAGAGAGGTGGAGGCCGCTTCCCCGGACAAACAGGAAGCCAAGCTAAGACCAGTTGAGACTAGTCCCTGTCCTCCAGGAAGGCAGGTGCAGCTTATGTATCCTTTCAGGTCTCCGCCCAGTAACCAGTCTTTCCTGCATCCAGGTGTGGCCACTACACGCCGTTAATCCTAACTTAACTGCAATCCACCGCTCCAGACCAGACCCCAATCCACCAACATCACATGGTTCCATTAAAATACATGAGACTTTTGGGGGGCACTCCAGATCCTAACCACAACAAGTAGTTACTAGATTAATATGGGAGCTGCAGAACAAGAAGATCAAGGATGCAACACCCGTCCAAAGTTAAGGGCCTGGAAGCTCCCTGCAGAATTGCCAGTGTGAGCTGCACTGGAGATCAATATCCACCGTCAATGGTGAAGACTGCAGCTTTATTAAGAAGGGGACACTTTATTCTTTCCATTTTTATTCTGTTTGGGCTATGAGTCTGTTGGTTGCTGCCACCCATGCTGCATGTTCTTCCCCTGGTTTGCTGGCCTATCTAACATAGCACAACTCTAGCTAAAGGACCTCTCCCCTCCATTCCCTGTGGTACCGCACCAGCATCCAATCCTAGGGAACACCCTCCCAGTGCCAGCTCCCAATTTCCCCTAGAGACACCACAAGACCAGTAAACTGTGGTCGAAATAAGGGAACAAAGGCTGAAAGTCACGCCTAGGAACACTAATCTTAGGACACAGGTGCATAGGGATTCCTGAGTGTCAAAGGGTGAACTTGGTGCCCTAGAGCTCAACGAAGATTCACGCATGTGGACTGCATTTCATACACACAGTTACAAGAGAATGAATTATGGGAATGTGCATGCATAGTAAATACAGTGGTCATATCTCCTTGCCTGTCAGTTATGCTCAGGAAAGTCCCAGTAGCAGGTGCTGGGGGACTGAATGGCGTATCAGTGCCCCGGTATCCTTTGTCCAAACTCTCAAATTTCCCTTTGCCAATGTGAGCCCAGAGCCCAGAGTCTACTTTCACTTTGATGAACTCTGCTGTCTACTCAGGAAGGAGGGTTCTCTTTATACCCCTCAAGGTAGTGCTGGAGAGGGAGCTATCACGTCTCGGAGAGGTCCCTTCCCTGATCCCGAGAACTGCCCCAGAACTCGGAATCCGGGTTTTTGAGGGAGAAGGAACTCAGGTGACCGCAAGAAAGGAGATTCTCAAAGGGATTCTATAATTTCAAGCACATTAGAGACACCAAAGAGGTTGAGTGCTGCTGTCCAATATCAAGCACAGGCCCGGATCCAGAGCAAGAACCTCGGGTCTCTTCTCCCTCCTGGGTTAGACGCCAGCTGGTTGGTTTACATACTCTTCTTATCTCCTCTATCATGGAAATCTCAGCGAGGGCAGTTTGCACTTGGTGTGCCGTTTTTTGGTCTATTACCTGCGCCTTTTTGGAGCAGTGCATTTCTGGGCTCAGTTGAAAAGAATTCAACGGTCAATTAGTGGCGCATACCATGGCTGAGGAAAGAGGCTCATGTCTAATGATTGTATCC
>PVKB01002467.1:98940-279445 GCA_004027205.1 Ctenodactylus gundi
TTTTTGTTTTTTTTTTTTTTTGTCTTGGTGTATTGCTAGACTTCTACATTATCATGTAATTTTATTTTTTTACTTAAGCAATTGATTCCCCAAACAGATCACTAATTTCTCAAAAGTAAATTCTCTGGTTTCTACAACCCCCAGCAGGTGTGCTGCATATTATTTTTTTGCCCATCAATTTAAAAAATATTATTGAGAAAAAATCAAATAGAAGCCTTAGTACTTATATATGCACTTTAACTCTATGATATATTTTATATGTGGCCCAAGACGGCTTCTTTCAAAGCCAAGGGGAAAAATGGTGGGCTGCAGGTTGGTCATGCTTGAGGAGGCTTCCTGCACACATGGATGCTAATACTTGCCTGTTGAGGAGTTGGAAACATCCCTTTGATTTGATTTGGCTTTATCTGACTGTGGCAAATTGTTAAGTGCTCTCAAGTGGTTCTGGCCTGCAAATTTGACATATAAGTTGGACAATTATTATGGATACTATTGACACTTTGCCAAGATCCCCCATTCTATTCACACAGGGGCCTTTTCAACAGCTCATTTTAAACGTCTTATGCCATAGTCTCTCTTGATTCCTGAGATGACCCAGGAAATTTAATATTTCTGTACCTTCCAATTTGAACTCTACCAAATAGTATCCAGTATGTAGCTACAACTAGCTTTTAACTTCTTTGCTGGGCCATAGTTTACCAAAGTTACTTCTGCAAATAGATTGCTCTTGTGCATTTTCCCAAATGTGGGAATTACTTTCAACTAGATTTGTTCTTGGAAATGTTGAGCTCACAGTCATGGTGACATCTGCACAGAGTATGGATAAAAAAATGCAGCAGGTTCTATTGGGGATCCTCTGGGAAAGTGGTAGAGTCCCACTAAGGGCAGGCATTTGCTGATTTCTGGGGAGTAGGTTCTCTGTGTCCCTCAGGAAACTTTCTTATTTGGTTTTATGTGCATCCATACCCATCCTCACTACCCCACACACTGCTGACACAACTCTTGGTTGTAAGTAATGAACTGTTTGCACAGTCCCCCTTTTATTACTGGTTGAAAGATAAAGCCCAGATTTATAGAGAATGGTTGCTTGTTTTGCTAACTTGGAAGCCATTAAGTCCTCATGGCCAGTGTTCTGGGGTTTACATTGTTGGCGGTCCTCACATTCCTCATGCCTTCCCCCGTAGTTGACCCAGGAGAGAAGAAAGCCATATGGAATGCCTGAAGACATTTGGTCTCACTCCTTTTTCTGTGGTCCACAGCAGCTGTTCCTCAATTAGGCATCTTGGTTCAGACAAGGCCACTGACCCTCACTTTACCTATATAAATCCACTTCTTCAAGAATGCTGGGGATTCCACACAAGGCCTCATGTAGCTTCCCTTGGGGCTTTCAAGTTTTAGAGGATTTCTGTGGCTACAGTTGGCAGCACTGGGTATTGGTAGCTCATACCCTCTAAGCCTCAAAGCTGGGAGGATAAACAAAGTTTCCCCACAAGGTGAATGTGGCAACTATGGGTGAAACTTTCTCATTAAGAGCGAGTCACCCTCGAGAAGATTGTCATGACTTTGTTCTCTCCCAACTTACTTCTTTATGCTTGGTACCCAGAGTCCTTTCTTCCCCAGCCTGAGATGACCTGTGACAAGGGCCACAAAGCCGTAATCCATGTGCCAGATGTGGTCCATGATCTACTTTTGTGCAAAAATTTAATTAGAGCCCAATCACGTTCATTTGTGTACTGTCTATGGCTACTTTCAATGGACAATGGCAGAGGTGAGTAGTTGCCACACTCACTGCCTGGCCTGTACAACCTAAAGTCCTTACTCTATGGCTTGTAATCAAATTGCTGACCCATGCTTTATAACACCTCATCAAATTTAGCATCATATCCCCCTGCTGGGACTAGAAAAGGCACTGATTCAGGGAGAGATTGGTCAGAGTTTTTTTTTTTTTTTCTACAAGGAGTCCCTTCTTCTGGAAGATGCTAACATAGACAGAGGGAAGCATGAGCTGACATGGTGCAGGTCTTCTGGGGTACACTCTGCTAGACTCTACTTCTCCTATAAGATGCCACCAGTGAAGAATTTGGAAGTTAAAGTTGTTTGAGAAACATTCCTGAACCTTCTCTTGAAGATTCACAACATACATGAGTGTACTGGAGTCTCTGGAAAGACCTATGGGTAATGAACCTACTCCCTATTTTATAACAAAGTTTTTCTAATGAAAATTGATCATAGAATTATTATTTTTTAATGCACCCCTGCTAGAGTCCATAAAATCTAGTAACAGATTTGGAAAATGATAGGCAAAGGGGAAGAGGGAATTTCTTAGCAATTAGGAATCATCTATTTGTTCATTCAGAGTATTTTTACTTAGTTCTAGAAGGGAGTCACAAGACCACTAGCCTTTCCCTCCACAACGCTGTCTTGGTTAAGAGTTGCAGATCAGAGGTCTCAAGAGCGCTCTTTCTTTTCTCATAACGACTCCTGGCCAGTAAGTTTGGAAGGACCCAAGCAAGCTTCAGCATTATGGATGACGACGGGTGACAGAGAAACCTGCGTCAGAGGGCGTTTGGGGCCTTCACCTGTTTGTCCTCTTGAACTGGGCCGATGTTGGCACCAGCTGCTGGAGAGAAGCCTGCCTCTGGGGGATTCTCTTATGGTCCAAGTACAGAGAAGGATGGGTATTTTGCGAGCAGACAACTTTGCCTGGAGAGAGCCTAGAGACTTGCTTGGGTTGTACATGCCGAGCTCCTTCTTGCCAATCTCTTCTGCCTGAAATTTGGTGCAAATGGGTGGGAAGTGGCGGGGGCATGGGGTGGGGGATAAGGGGTTGGACATTCCTTTGTGGTCAAGGTTCATAAATATGGGGAAGGATAGGGGTGTTATCTCCAGGGAGTCTCTCAAGAAGCTTACTGTCTGGTGGCAGAGAAGACTAATAAAGTACCATATTACACCACCCTGGCTGTCAAACCCTGAGGTGTGAACATTGTCTTGGAGTCATTTTCAAGCAAAATAGACAGGGAGAAGTGGAGAAGTAATGGAAATCTACTGAAACACTAAAACCAAGGCCAGAACAGGAATTTTGTGGTCCATCTCTGTGGGCTCGGGGTACATCTCTGAGGAGGAGATTAGACGGAAGATGTAAGTTTATGCATTGGAAAATAAACAGATCTGTGAAGCAGAATTAAACCAACTGCTAGAATGAGCAGAATAGCTAACAAGTAATTTAAAAAATCTGAATGAAGCATCAGTGAAAATCTCTTTTATCTGAATCAGAAGAGCTAGATTTTAAATGGAAAGATAATTAAGTGATGGCACTGGTGTGGGAGGCAGGCCTGTCCCACGCTGCTGGCGAGGACAAGCATCGCTGCCACGTTTCTGTGTGCCACAAACGCTTTCGACATGTTGTTACCCTTTGACCAGATGGTTTCATTTCTAAAAATCTGTCTCAAAGAATGGTCAGAGGTAGGGAACAAAAATCTTTGTGCAAAGATAATATTAAAGCATCTGAAGCTTTCTAAACATTCAATTGATTAAATAAGAGAGGCAAGGATTAAATCAGTGGATACCTTTGTACAAAAGAACATTTTATAGACTACAAATGTCTTCCTTAAGGTGTTTTAATAAAATGCTTTTGATATACCATTAATTAAAAAATATATAAAAATGTTGTCCTTGCTTATTATATATGTATAAGATATGAATTTTTTCTTTTTGGGTATTTTTAATTTTTAAAAGAATAGTCACATAACTAGAATATTTGAGAAAATTCCTTAGACGAGAGGAGAGAACATTGCCTTGGAATAATCAGAACAGCAAAATGGCTCCATGTCACATGACCAGTGCGGCTGCGCGACGTGGACCTGGAGAGCCTCTGCTATTCCCCTTAGCAGCCACGGAGCCTGCGATCTATGGGAAATGCCTTGCTCACGGTTGTGCAGTCAGCATTAGCAGTCAGGAGGAGAAACTGCCTCCCGATTCCTGGCACGCGGGCTTTTTCATTAGGCCCAGCTGCCTGGTGACCAAGGAGCCCGTGGGCATCTGCTCGCATCGCTCAGCTCTCGTCCTCTGATTGTTTATCTGGAGTGACTGCAGAGTGAGCCTGAGATGCCCGGCCTGGCTGCGCTGGCTTGCTCCCCTCTTTTCCCATGTGCTAGCACCCCGTGCTCACAAATCACTGGGCGGCTGCTTGGAGCTGGCAGCACTGGGGAGCCCACTACTCACAGGTTCCCTGAGACGAAATCCCCACCAGTGTACTAAGTGTGATGTAGGCATCGTCTGCTCTGCTTGGCAATGTCCGTCCCATCCCGGGAGGACTGCACCTGTCCCACGGTGCCTTCCAGGAGCAACACTTGATAGGACCGGCCAGGGTTCTTTACAGGTGTTTTGGAGGATAACACAGGTGGGCTGTTTCTGAAGGCAAATTTCATCATAAAATGGCCCGTGAGGGCCTAGAGGCATAGGTTAGAATGCTTTCCTACCAAGTGCAGGCTCTGAGTTCAATTCTGCAGCACCACATACATGAGGCATGTTGGTACATGCCTGCAATCCTAGCACTGAGAGGATGAGGCAGGAGGACTGCCATGAATTCAAGGCCAGTCTGGGCTACACAGTGAATTCAGAACCAGCCTGGACTAAAAAGCGAGACCCTGTCTCATAAAGACCAAAGAAAACAAAGCAAAAAACCAAAACAACAACAAGAACGTGAACAAATACGACCCATGAAAAAGGTAGGTGGCTTAGGTGAAGAACAAGAACCTTGATGTGAGAGAGACTGGGGTTTAAGCTGTCGCAGCTACCTCACCTGAAGTGCTTGGGAAAGTCGCTAAATCTTTCTGAGTTTTGACTTTCCTTAAGTGTCAAATGAGCGTGACGATCCCTGCCTCACAGGGAGAATTAAATAGCATGACAATGATGGCCCATAAAAGTATTACTATGACTAATAAAAATGCTAACTTTATTTTAAAAACTTTTATTACTAATCACTTAATGTAATTGGGCAATATTTTCTTTAATTCAAAACACGTTTTAATCAAATGGCACAATGGGGAACATGGAAGAGCAGTTGAAATCATCTAAAGCTGTTTGAGAGACTCTGAGAAGGAGGAACACCGGGTAGTGGCTTTTAGGAGGAGAGTATTGCTAAAGCGGAGGGCAGGGAAGGCTTGATGGAAAACTGCTGCACAGCCCCGGGCTTTGTGAACATCATGAGAGTGCTGCTAGAGTTTGGCTGAGCATCGGGGCTTGCTCAGGAGGGACAAAGACAGACCTCATCCTCCTCACTCCCAACCCTGTGTGCGTAGGGTCCACATTCATTCCACCCCGTGCCTTGGCTTATTTCGGTACCTGCTGGAGAGCTTTCTTGGTTTCCCTGAGTCCTGCTATCCTTCCAGCTCTGCTCAAACCTGCTCTGCCTCTCCAAGCCTGTCTCTCCACTAGGGGTCACCAGGTTGGTGAACACATTTTGTTTCTCACCTCTCTGCTGCTTTTGCAGGTACCTCTGTCTGAAAGTCTGCGCAGAGCCATGTGGAAAAGCACTACTACCAAACAGACCCAGACTGCCTCTGCAGCACAGGAGTCCTGCGGCCACGGGCAAGGTGCACACTTGCTCTGAGCCACATGAAAATTCCCTCACATGAAATGTCAATCAAGAGTATGGTTGCCAACTTCTGAGCACTTACTTGTGCCAGACATTGTGTGAAGTGCTGTAAAGACACCATTTCCGTAGGTTTCTATGTATATAAAGTAGGCAACAGTGTGCTGGTAATGAGTAAAGACAATTCTCTGGAAAAGAGCAAGCCTTGAGTTGTAGTTTATAATTTCTGTAGTGTCAGTGTTTTCATTTTGACCTGACAACTTGACATTACTGAATACGAAGTAAGAGGTATGTGTAATTAACTCGTGGACTGTGAGAGCCAGTGTTGAGCTGGTGTGGGAGCTCCTGATCTGTGGGTGAGGGGACTGGGCTCCAGAGGTCCCAGAGACCTCAGAGCACTGCCTAAACACACAATAGTTGTAGGGCCTGAGCAGCCCTCTTATGCAGGCTCTCTTTCTGGGAAGCTATTGTGTTTCTGTTTCTCTCCCCTGTGAGCTTCATTTATAAGCTAGCGCTTTTGGTGTGGTACGAAGCCTGGCAAATATCAGGTGCTCCAAATGTAGCTGTTGTGGAAATTTTTGTCCATCTGATATCACCCATTTATTTTCCAGGCCGTCCTCTGGCTGGGCATAAGGGACTCTGGGAGGCCTGTGATGGAGACCTCTTTGTCTCTGTCACCTCCTTACTAATGATTCAGATCTTTTACCTATTTTGCTGGTGAGAATATTTGAAGCTGCCTCCTCTGTTTAATCATGACCTCTGCAGCTGCCAGAGGGCAGTTTGTTACTTCACGCTATTTAGTACACAGTTTCAGACACACATTTGAAAAGGTCCATGCCCAAAAGAGAAAGAATGGCCAGTTATCCTGAGCTGGTCCCTTTAGAGCAGAGAGGGAAGAGCAAGGCTCGTGCTTCCTTCCAAGGAATCGGTGCATTCACCATGAGCAAATCAAGGAAAGGTCTTCCTTAACTCATACGCAAGCCCGCGGAGGCACCCGTACCTGCTCTAACACTCAAACACTCGAGTGAAGTATGTGGACTGCAGGATAAAGATGGCTCTGAATAGGAATGAGGGGTCCCTGTGGGTATCACAAAAGGAAAGATTGAGGAAAGCATGTACATTCTGGTGTGGAAGCACAGGTCGAGGCACGCTGCTTTCTTCACGGTCCCGTGCTGGGGGTCAGGATCTTCCCAGATGGGAGCAACAGTTTCTCTCGTATCTCCTCGGTGCGGGCAGCTTCGTCGTGGAGATCAGTCTCAGGACAAATGAATCTGAGTTAGGGAGTCCAAGCAATGGTGAAAACAACAAACACAGACACCGAGTGCTTACCGTGTGAATTGTCCATGCATCCCGCTACATACACTGGGCACTAGGACACAGGGGTTTCCTTGCTCCTCATCGTGCCCTTCTCCAGGCCATAGTGACTGCAGCCATAGTGACTGTCCTTGATGGCCACTCTGTATAGGCCAGTGCTCTGGTTCTCTCTTTGTGGAGTACAGGCTTAGAGGACCAGGAGCCTGAGCACTATTGCTTTTTTGGGGCATATCATTCTTTTCTATGGAGGCTGTACAGGGCACTTCAGGACAATTGGAAGCTGCTCCCCTGGCCTTCCTCTATTAAGAAGCCAGTAGCAGTCTCTGTCTTTCATTCCCCCTCTACATGCAAACCAAAAATGTCTAGAGGCATTGCCAAATAGCCTCCAGGAAGCAAAGTCATCCTGAGGTAAGATTCGCTGCTCTAGGTGCAGGGACATCGAGAGGAGGCCGAGCCCATGAGATGCATGGGTAGCGGGTAAGGAAGGAGCCACGTGCCACCTGGCCCATGGAGTCAGACTTAGGCAGCACTGTGCTCTGTGGAGACCCTGGGAGCAGGCGTGGTTGTCCTTCCTGATAGCTCTCTCCACCTCCTATTTGAATTCTCAGTGCCCCGACTAAAACATCAAGTCTGACTCACTGAAATTAAAAAAAAAAAAAACCTTTCAGATTTTAGCTTATATCATTCTTGGGATATTGCTAAGGATTTTAGATATTGCCCAGACTAGGCCAATTGCCTATATTTCAGACAAGGAAACTGAGTTGCATGGAAGTACAGTAACTTGCTCAGGGCAATGAATATCTCTCGCTTCACTGGCGTACTTCTTAATTCTCTAGAAAAAGACATGTTGCCGCAATTTTCTTTCAGTCTATGTGGTGAGCCTGAGCCAACCCCATCTTCCTGATTTGGAGATTACCGTGTAGCCCCAGACTGGGCAGCTAGAGGTAGTCTTCATATATGTGTTGAACTCTTGGGAACGGGGCCCTGTGTCTTCTGGAGTTGCTCGGCTGGTCAGATGAAAGCCTGGAGTCCCTTGCCACTTGCGCATGGAGTCCAGGAGAAAGCTGGGACGCATGAGGGCAGCACAGCTGAGAGATGGAGCCCCAGGTCCTGCGGGCCTGGCTGAGCTCCCGAGTCTGCGCTGGTCAACCAGCAGACATGTGGGTGGACTTTACAGCCTTACTGGGTAATAAAACACCTTTTGCATCAACCAGGTGGAGTTGGGTTCCTGGCACTTGTATCAAAATTGATGGTGAAACACCTGGAATTTAAAATTCTCTCCAGGCCCCATGTGCAGATTTCTCCCAACTTGAAGCTCGGGCCTGTTTACATCAAGAAGCTGCTCATAAAGGCTTGTGCAGGGGCTTTGACTGGGCAGCTCTGTGCACGGCGGCCCTGGGGGTCAGCCTTTGACTCTGGAGAGGACAGCAAGAAGACAGTGCTGTGGCTTCTGGTGGCACATATTTACCATACTCCTGTGAGATTTCTTTACTACTCATTAATGCATTTGTAGGGAATGTCTACCCAGAGACACAGCAAGGAACAGGCCTCATAAATCTTTTAAACTGAACATGAAAGAAAGTCTTTGATTTTTCCAAATCTATGATAGAAAGGGTAGCTTCTCTGTTTCAAAAATATTTATCTTTTAAGCATCTTCAAGCCCAGAGTTCATCAAGTGAATTTTCCTTTTAGCCATTACAGCGAGCTGTTGAAAGAAGTCAGAAATGGAGAACTATTTCTTTCATTTTGTTACCCTGTGGCTGCAGCTCTTACAAAGGGGTCTCTCCTTGGCAAGGCCAGACTCTGGCTAGTGCTCTGGGCTTTGCATAATCTCGTCTGATCACAGAGCCGCTCCCACCAGGTGGGGAAGGCTGCCAAGTAAATAACAAGTAGACTGCAGGGAACCGTGTGTGTGATGGAGGGACACGGGGTGGCTGTGTGAATACAGGGAGTGATGTGCAGTCCAGCTTGGGATAAAGAAAGACCCGTGGCAGAGGACAGCTTAATACAGTCTTAGAAGATGAGTGGGAATTAGGTAGCTGTGGAATGGAAGGGGACATTCCTGGCAAAATTAATGGTAGGCTAGCAAGCACAGTGAGAAGCCAAGCACCAGGGAAGCTTTGAGAAACTCCATGAGGTTGGTGCTTCCTACGTGGTCGCCTCACAGGTCAGCTCCTCTGCAAGGCCTTCTCTGACGGCTCGTGTAGAGTGTCCCAGCCAGCTCCTGTGCTGTTGTATGCGATCATATCCGCATCCTTGCAGCATTTATCAATCTGGACTTATCCTTTTGTGTATGCATGGTTTTGAATTGTGTCTCTTGCCCTTTCACAGAATGAATTCATTGGTCTTGTTTATGGCTCTATCCCCAGCTGAAAATGGTGCCTGGAACGAAACAGGGCCTGTGTAAGTACTGTCACCTGGATGAGATGTTGTACACATGTGTGCGCATGGGTGTGAGTGCATGTGTGAGTGCTGAAGAAACGGAAGTACACTCATTGTGGGGTGTCTTGACAAACACATGGATGGACTCACTCCAGTAAAGACGACGTGGGAAACCATGGAAAGAATTTGAGTGGGAGTTTCACTTAGTTGACATGAAACCTTAGAAAATCTCTCACTGGGGCTGGAGGCATAGTTCAGGGATTAGAGCACTTGCCTGAGAAGTGTGAGGACCTGGTTTCAGTCCCCAGCACCACATAGTAACTGGATATGGTGGTGTATACTTGTAATCCCAGCGCTCAGGAGGCTGAGGCAGTAGGGTTGCAGTGAGTTCTAGGCCAGTCTGGGGCTATATAGTGAATTCAAGAGAAGCTTGGACTATTGAGCAAGCCCTTGTCTCAAAAAACAAAACAAAACAAAACCTCTCTGACAGTCATGTAGAGTGGCTTAATGAGAAGAAGGGAAGACCCAACAGGAGGCTTTAGGGTGGTCTACTCAGAAGACAGGAGTCAGGGATCGAGGTGGTAGCACAGAGTGGGGTGGAAAGGACATGTTTGGGAACATGAATGAGGTCAAAGCCACAGGCTGGGTACAGGCCAGAACGTGGAGGCAAACGGGAGAATGTTGGTGATGACAGCGGTCAGACTGTGGGTATGGGACCCAATCCACATCCAGCAGACAGGAGGCTGGTGAGATTATGTGAAGCAGCTACATGAATGTGTGCTTAGGAGAGATGGCTCAGTTGGACGTGGAGTATTGGGCCTGGTCAGGTAGAGTGTACAGCTGGAACCCTGTAGGCGGCTCCTAGAGGGGTGTGTGGAACAAGAGAAGCAGAAGCAGTGAATGGAGCAACACTTAAGATGACAGACACCAGGCACCAAGGTGCACGAATGTCATCTGTATCCAGGCAGCCAGCCTTGATCTCATGCAGTCTGCCTCTCCCACTAAGCATGTTTCTGACTAGAGGCTGGTAATGGCCTTTGGCCCAGGATCAAGGCTCAGCGGGGAAGCAGAACCATGGGTTGGGCGAGCACAGTGTCATAACTCTGTATGCAGGAAACTGAGACAGGAAGGGAGAGAAAAATTCTCCCATTCTCCATCTTCCAGAAATATTTTTGTGTGACACAAACAATTATATGTACACATATGTATCTATATATACCTAAATATGCATACACATATGCATATGCATGCACACAATTTAAAACACCCTGGAAAACTTTTAACACCATTCTATGCAGTTTCTGTATTCTACTGCAATTGCATACAGATGCATGGCAAGTCCTCCAGCGTGTTATTATAGACTTGCTCTGTTTTTCTCAACTGTATTTATTGCTGCAAAATTAAGGTGTTTCTTCTCAGAGACTGGGCAGCTCAGGATACTCAGGGAATTATCAGCTGTGCATGATGCGAGCAGCTCAGTCCCTTAGGGCCAGGAGTCCCACCTGCACCTTGGTGTGCAGCCACTTGGTGGACCCGCAGTTATGGCTTGAGACATATGCCCTTTGGCCTGGATACTAAGGCCACAGAGCAGCAGGAGTTGTCATCCAGGCGGCAGCACTCATAGTTGACATGGAAGTCCACCATCGCCATCCAGAGAGCCAGGAGTAGTCCTGGGAGGGAAGAGTGAGCCACAGCAAGAAAGAAGGGCCGCAGGCACCGACTAGAAGCCCTGCGGAGGGACCAAGCAGACCGCGGCTGCACCTGCTCTGAGAACCCCTGAGAGCAGCCAAGAGGAAATTGCAGAAGACAGAAAGAAGGGAGTCCTAACGAGCTGCTGCTGCCTGGATAGCAAATCCCGAGAGAAGCAGGCAGTGGCGGACCAGGTAGGTGACTCTGAGGGGCAGTGGGAAGTTTCTGTAAGGCATCGCCTATGTTGGAGTGGGCTTTCTAACAACGCGGTGTCTCTTACGTCATCCACAGGCTTGTAAGCAAGCCCTCACACAGGTTCCTTTCCTGTGGCCCCCGATCTACGCTTCTGTAGGTAACCCCGCACCCGTACCCTGTAGGTCATCGCAGTAAACTCATTGGATCACTGAAATGGACTTTGGGGAAATCCTTACTTTGGCCTATCTGCTGTGCCCTGGGGTGAGTAGAAGTTGGTGATCATGTCTCCCCAGGAAAAGGTATTACTACACTACCTACTTTCCCTTGTGCCCTAATACTTTAATTTATTAAGCTTAATCTGATCTGAATGAACATTTGATTATTTTTATCTTGATACTAAAAACAAAGCTGCAACAAATGATTTGGTGTGTATTATTTTGTTTGTGTGCGCATGCACTCGTAGGTAGGTTCCTAGAAGCAGAACTGCGATTGGCATTTATAATATTGCCCATATGGCTGACTGCTTTGCGTGACGGGTCTGCCAAGTCCAACTCCTACCTGCAGCGCAGGAGCTTGGGTCCCACACCCTCAGCAGCAAAATTGTGATCAGACTGTTCAGTCTTTGCCAGTCTGATAGCAAAAGTGGCATTACATATAATTCTTACTTTGCATTTAAAAAATATAAGTGAGGCTAAGCACCGTTTTAAATATTCAAGAGCCATTTTTATCTAAACTATTTCTAAAGTTTCCCCTCCCTTCTTCTTTTTTGAGGTTTGTTTTGGAATTTTTTTCTTATAGATTTGTGAGGGCTTGTTATATCCTACAGAGAAGGTATACATTGTAAATAGCATATATCTTGCCTGAGATGTGAACTGCAAATATTTTTTACTATGCTACACTTTGTCTTTTGGCTTTAATCTTGTTACGCTCCTCCCGTCTTGTTCTCCAGGGTACTCAGCATGAGGCTGGGCTGTCTGCTGTATTTGGCTAAGGTGGTGGAACCTATAGAAGTTAAAGGTCCAGACTGAGCCAAAGAGCCAAACAGCTACGTTTCTCTCAGACATAGATTTCAAGGATTCCCTGGGAGCAGCGTAACATGAGAATGCTGCAGAGATTGGCCGCCATGGGTGTATGCCTGTTGGGGGTTGGGAAGGAGAACTGTGCTTATTCAGCCTCTTACAGAAAATGCCCCATGTCCAGCACCCTTGCGCCCAGTGAAATCAATACCTTTGAAATGGACTGAGATAAGCAGGGGTCAAAGTTTCTGTGTTGGGCCAGGAATAGCAGAGCACAATCTTCAGACAAATCTGAAGAGGGAAGGGTGCAGGCAGAATGGATAGGAGACAGCTGGAGGTACAGGTGGGAGGCAGGTGACTCATATGTTATCACTGCCAGTCCACAGTTGTCACTGTTCAATGTGATCCAGGCCCTGGGGACAGAGATCCTGCCTTCGAGGAATTTACAGAGCAGAAGAGTGAACAGGCGATGCCGGAACTTCCTTGACAAGGATTCTTGTCAAGCTGGCACAGGGAAGTTGGGAGCCCTGAAGTGTGTGTGTGTGGGGGGGGGGGGGGGGGTGGGGGGGTTCTTTTTGTCCAAAGAAGTCCAGGATAGCTTCCCAGATGAGATGGCATATAAGCAGAGTCCTGGAAGACAAGTATAGTTGCATAGTCCCAGAAGAGAGCACAGAGTGAAACCTACCATGTGAAAAGAAGACAGAAAGAAAGTCCTAGAGGGGAAAGAAAAACTCTGCTCCTCACCCCCCTTTGGAAATTGAATGTGACTCACTCAGTGTAGTCAGAGGACAGGGTTCTGGGAAGAAGAAGGCTGGGATGATAAGATGTGCCCCTTGGAGGTAAAAAGGACAGATCTTTGAGGACTGTATAGTCTTCAAAGGGAGTATACATGAGGTAAAGATTGAAAAATGTCACACAGAAGGATCAGGTAGAATATACTTGGTTGCGGGGAAAGGGGGGAATTTCAGAATGATAAACCAGGATTCTCTGTAGGGTACTAAGAAAGGGGATACAGAAAGAGTGTATTTGGAAGAAAACAGATAAATTTAATTTCATCGTGCTCTTTGAAAATCTGTGAATTGTCCCATAGGAGTGGTGGGATCTGTGGGCCTGCAGCTCTGTGAGGAGGCTGGGGAAGAGGACGGGCACGCAAAACACTGGCAGGCAGTCCAAGTTGAAGCAGGGGTCACCTGTGCTCACTGGGGTGGACAGGAGGAGGTGGGAGGCAGATGGAATGAGAGGACCATGGGACTGGACACTAGGAAGAGCTAAGGACTGGCCAAAAATGGCCAACCAGAAAGAATGAGAGCATCAAGAAACAAACCAGCTCGAGTGGGCAGAATCAAGGAGCAAGTGGTCTGCAGTGTTCACAGCCACACAGAAGGCCTGGGAGACCTGGGTGAGACAGCACAAATGTGCTTGGTAGACAGGTTGCACTTGGAGTCTAGAGGCTCTAAGTTAGGGAGACAGAATCTGGGTTGGAGCACAGGGCTTGATCACAGGGTAAGAGCTGGTTTCCAGAGTATGTGCAAATGTAGGTGATTATCTGATGTAGGGTTGTGTCATTGTATGACTTGGTGGGAGGACAGGAGTGGCTTTTTCCAGAAACTGCATTGGTTTTCCATTCTTTCCATTGCCTTTTCTCCCACATGATATTCAGACGGATTATTTAGGCTCTCTCTGCTTCATTCATTTATTAGATAATGCATGGAGAGAGCTTAAGGTAGAGACTGGAACATAGTGTGGAAACTCAACAGATGGGAGACTCTTTCAATAATCTGTCATTTAGCTCTTGGCCATGGCTAAGTACTCTACAGTGACCTGATGTGCCTTGCTCTTGCATAATCCCCCTGACCTTGCGTCTGACTTGCTTCTGAGTTGTTGAGGATGGTAATGGGAGGTCCTTCCTTGATTACATAGCAATGGAGATGGAATGTTAGTCCCATGGCCACAGGATGATCACATAAGGCTTTTCTTAGTTGGGGACAGAGGAGACACTCTTGCTGCTTGTGAGGGTACAGTCTGCACCAGTGATGATTCCTTAACAGGTTAGAAAAATGCAAATGGTCTCCTGTAGGAACAAAGGCCCTCAGTTTTGCAACCTCAGGGACAGAGCTCTGTATAATCAATGCCAGCTTTCAAGAGGTCCACCCTCACAGAAAACATGGCTTGGTTGATTCTTTAATCTCTGTATTGTGGGAGCCTGAACAGAAGAAACTGTGCCCAGACTCCTGAAACACAGAACGTGGGATAAGAAATCTGTATTGTTTAAGATGTTCAATTTATAGTAATTAAGTAGTAATTACTCAAGTTGTAGTAATTTGCTAACACAGTAATAGAAAACCAGTATGTTGTTGAATCGGTAAGTGATCAGTGAGTGAGCAACACTGGCCAGCACTGTGAAAGGGAGATGTGGGTCTTATCTTCAGAGCTTTGTATGGGAACAGTGGGTTTCCAAAGCAGGAACTGGAATGTGAGCAGTGAAGTAAGAAGCACTTCCAGGCAGAGGGAACAGGGCGTGTCAAGGCCGACAGGCCTGAAAGGGCTGGAGTGTCTCGGTGGGTGAGAACTTCAGTGGTGGAAATCATCATACCTGGAGCAGATGTGTGTGGGCCTCTGTGTCCTGGGGTGATGACAGTGGCACAAGAGATGATTGGTAATTCTGAGCTGAGGAATAACTTCAGTGACCTTACGTATGGCTAAGGGCACAGGGATTGTTTGTGTCAAGTCGGTGGGGCAGTGACAAACCCTTCTTGGGATGTGCGCTGTCATAAGGATTGCCCCTGGAGCCTTCTGAGCAAAAGGAGACTCTGTCAGCTTGTAGCGATAATACTAATTGTTGGGGTCCTCGGGCCATTGTGTGAATGGTCTTCTTCCCAGAACTGCTGCAGCCCAAACTTCTGGGATTTCTGGTCATTCTCAATTGCTAGAGAAAATGCTTCATGTCACAGATGGGAGAGAGGGGCAGTTTAAAGAGTCTTTCTACAGGCATCTCTCCACCCGCAGGAACACCAGAGTACACACAGTGCCCTCCCGTGAGTCCTATTACCCTAGTTAGCCAATCAGAAATCCAGGAGCAAAGTACGGATTTCCCATGTAGACACACTGGGGCTGACTTCTGAATCCAGCTTTTTTTCTTCACCCAAAGCCTCTTGCTGAGAAGAAACATTCATTCCCATGCTTTGAAGTCCCAAACTCCGATTTCTCCTGCAAGCAAACGTTTTGCCTCTGCTCAGGGACTGGCTGAGCCAGGCACTGTTTCCTCACAAGCTTTCTACTGGGTCATGTTCCAGGGTCAGGCTCTTTCCTCACCCCTCCAGGCAGGTGGCTACGCATTGTGGTGTCTGGAGGGTCAGGATGCTCTGGAACGCAAGCAAAAGGCCCAGGGCCAATAGCCTCAGACAGTTGTTATTTTCATTTGGATGTCTCAGTGCCAGGAGACTGGGCTCGCCTCCCCTCTCAGCATGAGCCTTGGGAGTCACACGCTCAGTGGCAGCTGTGTTGCTGTAGATGTGACAGTAAATACTCAGAAAATTGAGTGCTTTCTGGTCTTCAATTTAAGAAGTCATTTGCTGGATGCTGCTAACTATGAACAGTCATTAAACTTGAGAATGCACTTGTCTGCCTCACTCCTTAATTGAATGGAAGAGAGAAACAGAAACCTGACTTTGGGAAGCTCCAGTCGCTGCGTGGATTTGTCCTGGAGGGAGGAGACTCAGGTGGCTGCTTGGTCTGGCTGCAGTTTCTATGGTGGTGGGATGCTACGAAAATGGCACATACATATTTGGAGACATGGCTCCTGTATTGTCTCCTGACAAAAAATAAAAAAAGTAGAAATGGGGCAGAGGGGATATTCTGGAAAGGCATGAAGAAGCAACGGTGAAGCCTTACAGAATGAATAATGAATCTCCTTCCCTAATTTGCACATTGGAGCCCAAAACTCAATGTTGTTATGTTTGGAAATGGGCTTTCAGGGAGACAAGCGAGGATAAATGAGGCCATAAGGCTGCATCCTTAACTCTCTAGGACTTGCATTCTCGTAAGAGGATGAGACAACAGCAACGCATGTGTATAGAACGTGTATAGAAAAAAGAGCAAGTTGGAATGCGCTGAGATGACAGCCACCTACAAGCCAGAGAGAGAGGCCTCGTGAGAGGCCAAATGTACCAACACTTTGATCTGGGACTCGTGGTCTCCAGAAATATGAAAAATAAATTTCTGCTGTTTAAGCCACTGGGCTGTGATACTGTCATCCACTGGTGTTTGAGTGGGATTGGTCCTAGGGTCCTCCCCCATACCAGAATTTGTGGACATTTAACACTCATACGAAATTATATAGTATTTGCACATAACACATCACCATGTATACAGTTCCAAGATGGTGCAGGGAATCACCCAGGGAGAGGCAGGGAGAATTCATGTTTATGTCTTGTGGTCTCATATTCAATCATGGGGACTCCTCTTTGAGGATCCTCTCTAGTCCTAATCATCTCCCAAAACATCTACCTCTAATCACCATGTCAGATTAAGTTTTCACCCCTTTAGTCCTTCACACTGGGGATTAATTTCGACACACGAACCCTTGGGGGTTGGTTCAAACTATATGTGAACCATGTTGGATCTCTAAGCTGTAAGCTCATCCGGTGGTTTGCCTCTATGGGCTGCTGAGAAAGATGGGCAGATTGGGTCCCTGGTCATCACTAGATAAGGCCCTCCATCTTGGACCAGAACTGTGAACCAAAATACAGCCCTTTTTAAGTTATTCAGCCTCAGGTATTTCCTTATAATAACAGAAAACAGATAAATGCAGCACTCTAGACATGTCTGCATTTTTCCTAATACAGGCAGACTTAAGAATTTAGAGTTCAGATATTCCTTTGGTTTTCAAGAGCCTTGTTGATCCCAGCAGCATTTGCCCCACCATGGCTAAAGCATGGTCAACAAAGACATTCTGCTCATGCCCCTTAGGGGAAGGCTCATGAAGGTGACCTGTACCTACTTTTTTTTTTTTTTTACCAGTATCTCTTCTTGTACTCTCAGCTATTTCCAGCCTGCTTCTCCTATTTTTTCTGATCCTCTGCTTTCTCTGGCTTTCAGGAGGCTGATCTTCTCACTTCTACTTGTGTCTCCACTGCCAGGGGCGTGGTTTGGGGAAAAGGAACACAAGATAACACACTCTGATCTTGTCCTGTGGTGGGGTGTGGTGTGGTGTGGCATAAACTCCTGGTTGTTCCAGCTTTATGAGCCAAGACATTTTTCTGTTTTGATCAAAATGGCTTAAAAATACTTTCTATCATGTAGAGTGAGACCCTGTCTCAAAAGTAAAACAAACAAACAAACAAACAAACAAACAACCATTCTTAATGTCAGTAGCCAGACAAGTGTTGTGAACTGAGGTCCTAATCTTGTCTCATTCTCAAAATGAGGGCCCTCCATCGACTTTCAGGAGATGTGGGGGTTAAGTAAGTAGCTGCACAGACCGTGGTCAGTCCCTGGGCAGGTGAGTGCTCCAGGTATGAAGCCTGCTGTAATTATTAGTGACGTTCCTGCGTTTACTTTTAGTTCAGCCCTCTCTCATCCCTCTGGTCATGGTACCGGCTCTCCTGAGGTCCACTTACTGCATCTCTGTAATCACGGCACCACACAGAGGGGAGGAGCCCTGTGTTCCATTATGGCTGTGCACCTCTTGGAGGAACAGATGTTGTTCTTTATACCCACCGCGTTCCTGAATACTTGGTAGATTGATATTTGGATATGCTCTTCTCAACAGAGAACCTACTATTCCAGTGTGTCTAAAGTGATTCAGTTCTCTTTCAAGTCGTACTGTGTAAAAATTTGCTATTCGCTCCTCCATGGGCTGAAGAACACCACACATCAAATGTAGAGTCTTCATGAGTGAATTAGTACGCTTGTTGAAAATTTTCTTCTGCTAATAAAATGAAGTTTTCCAGAACTTAAAACTACATATATATATATATATATATATATATATATATATATATATATATATATATTTTTTTTTTTTTTCTGATGAAATGCTTTGGTGTCTGTATTTGCTTTCAAATAGCTTAAGTCATTCTGAAAGGGAGGGAGGGGAGAGAGAGAGGGGATCAAATTAAGAGATAGAAATATGCTCTGAATATAGATTGATAGGGCTTTCCAATAGCAATTATTTTCTTTCCTTTAGGTTTAACATCCTGTAAGTAAAATATTGGGAAAAAAGTAAAAGTCACCTGCTACAGCACAAAACCAAAGGGAGAACACTGTCACCTCTCTCTAGATCAGCTACACATATATTTTGGGGCTCACACATTTCCTATTAGGCATCTCAGGTGTTTTTGTGGAACCATCTGTAGCAAGGTTCTCAGCGTTCACAGCTTCAGCGTGAGCAGCCTGCCCTGACCCATTTCTCATATCGGTGCACCTGCCTCCACAAACGTCTGGCTGCGACCTGGTGCTGGCGCTTCCTTCTCGCCTGTCCCTTCCCAGGGCCCTGACGGTAAGCGCCTGGAGGAGGTGACATAATTCTCCAAGTTGATCACGCTGTCTCTGGTGGCCTGGGATAAACTGCTTTCACCAGTGGTGGAAATTCCCCTATTCCACAGGAGCTTTTGATGCCCCACAAGAAATTGAACAAGAATTAGTACAAATGAAACCAAGTTTCCCTGTACTTATCCATTATGACAAAACGTAACAGTGGTTGGCTTGGTTTTCACAAAGCTTTGAGAGGCTATGTGGGTCGACTGTCTTAAAGTAGAGGCCACATGGGCCCTGCAAAATCCTAGGAGTCCCAGGGGACATCTCAAAGTAGTAAGTAGCCGGCTCCAGGGCAGCTGAAACAAGGCCAGGGGACTGCTGGACTGAGCACACACATCACACATATTAACATATCATGAGCTCAGCAAATGGAACTTCCCAACATGCACCCCTAAATAAAATCCCAAGTACGGATTCTTTCAGGTACACAGTTTGATTCATAATTAAGTATGTCTCGCTCAGACAACTCCACATAGCATGTTTCTGGAATTTAATTAAAAATTGTGGATGAGTCCCAAATAGCACTGGACGAAAACCAGAGTTGAATGAAGTGATGAGTTCTGACATCCTGCAACACTCCTTGCTGCAGGGTTCAAGCCTTCTGGTTCCTAAAAACCCTTCCCTGCCCCCTCAGCTGTCCTGCTCTGTCCGTGGGGCTCCTTGCTTCCACTGCTCTCTGTGGCCCTTCTCTGAATGGCCTGATCATTTGATGCCTCCCAAGAGCTCCATGACCTGCTCTGGCTGTCCATGACATACCCTGCAGCTTGCCCAATCTCTAGGGTCCTCTGTTCACACACACAAAATATGATGCTGAACGTATTAATAAAAAGGAATGGGCTGAGGTCATATGTGATATCAATGGTGTCAGGTGCCCTCCCAGAGGCAGGGGGTTTTCAATTACGATAGACTTGTGGAGGTTTGTGAGGTGATATCTAAGATGGCGCCCTCCGGAAATCGGGAGGGGGGGCGGTGGCGCGGCCACCTCAGATGTTTACCAAGGAAGATGATTGGGCCAAGCTGTTTCCGCCCTTGTGGAGCACGCATGATCCCAATACTATTGCTAGGAGCACACGGCGCCTGTCTGCATGGACATGTTGCTGATTGGCTTAACGCCTGCTTACGTGGACACCAAGTCAGATCGCCTGCTCTCCCTTCCTTGTCACGTTCTCCCTCTATCCTATATAAGCTTCTGTACTTCCTGAATAAAGTGAGTTCCTGCTTCGAGAGACTCCCGGCTGGTCTGGTACTCTTGGGATGAGGGGCCCCAGCCACGGGCGCTCACCTTTCCTCTCCCCCGGCGCTTGCATGGTGGCGAAACCACACAGAGGTTCATCTGGAGTCATGTGGAACTTCATCTACCCACATGGTGGCCACTGGCTCTGTCCACCTGAGCTTCTATTATTAATCAGGAGAAGATACAGACGGGTGATTACTTGGAAAGACAGGATAAATGGTGTCAGGGATTGAGGCTAGTTTACTCAGTACTCACAGTTTGAAGGATTGTCTTTTTAAGCAAAGATAAGGAGAGGGTTCTTCCCCTCCAGAGACCCAGCTCTTGTCTCCATGGGCCTTCCGAAAGGCTGTGCTATTTTCTATGTGAGGTGGTATGTCATTTTCCTATAACTCCTGCGAAAAATTACAGCAAATCCAGTGGATTGAGCAATACAGATTTATCCTCTGTAGCTCTGGAGGCTAATGATCTGAAGTTAAGTTGTCCTCTGGGCCCTGCTTCCTTTTGTTGACCTTCACAACTTCCGGTGGCTGCAGCACTGCATGGGCTGTGGCTGCGTTGTCCAGTCTCTGCCTCCTCCTCTCCTCTGTCTTCCTTCATGTGTCTCTCTGACAAGGCTTCTCACCAAAGTAACACAGATGAACTCCTCCTCTGAAAATCCTTAACTTAATCATGTTTTGGCTTTTTCCATATGGAATAAAATTCCAGATTCTGGGATTAAGACATCATTGCACAATATCTTTTTGGGGTCCCCTGTTCAACCAATTTCAGGCTGTTGCTAGAGGGTTCAGCATCTTAACATGCTTTCAAGAGCACTTATCTATACAACCCATTCAAACTTGGGACATACTTTTGTCACTTAATTTTGTCACAAAACTCTCATTTGTGAGCACAACTTTGGGTGTATTTGCCTGCCTGATACTAGCAGGATGGAGCCTAGATGTGTGGGGAAATGTGTGTGTCAGTAGCCATGGATCTTAAGAAGCATCAGTGGCTCTGGAAGGAAAATGGTATAAATTCTGTTCTTGTCCTCATTCCTGAAAGTATAGGATTCTCTTGTGGTAACGGGTTTTGAGACAAAACATGTCTCAAGTCTCTCAGAACCACGGTCGAGCCAGGCAGTTGTATTACATTCCATAGGTCATAAATATTTGGGGAGGAAAATCGATTTCTCCAGTAGTAGTGGAAGGATAGTAAGTAGGATGTTTGATTTTTATTCTTCTGGGTCAATTGTGAGGATACGTGTGTGTTAGAATTCAATGTTCCGATTTCTTTTTCCGGCAGGGTGATTGCTATACTTTGATACAAGCCAACGACCAGGTGGCTACCTGAGGTGGATTAAAGACTTCGAGGCAGGTGGAACTTGATCTACAGTCTTGGTGCTCTTGAGATGGTGATCAAGGGAGCTGTGGTAAAACACTGACCCTCTGGCCTTTGGCAGGAATGTCCCTCAGGAAGGTGTCCCAGATGTAAACTAGGCAGAACAAAAAAGCTGGGGTGGTGGAGAGCTTGCTGTTGGTGCGCTGGTACTGGATTTGGCCTGAGCAAACAAAGGAGGATGAGGTGAGCTGGGAGGAACCAGCAGGCAAAGCAAAAATTCTTGTAAGTCCCAGTGACCAGAAAATGAACTCCGCCTCTCTCATTCTTGCCATATTAAGTCCATACCATGTACACAGCCATGAAGTACAGTTGGTAGTGCTAATTCAGGTTTCCTGTTGGCCACTTGGAGCCTGTCACCACTTCCCCGTGTTTGGTTGGGGCCTCTGGGTCCTGCACAGCACCGAAGACAGAAGCCCTCCTGAATTTAGCTTCCCCGTAGCCCATTTGCCATTTTTCCTGTAAAGAGATAAGTTCAAAGCGGAACTCTCATGTCTTCTACCTATTTTATTTTCCTTTTGTTTTATCTACCATAAATGAGATTCCTACTTGTAGTTCCTGGTGAAAAGGAACCTCAGATACACGATTTTTGCTCTTTTTCCCTCCCCTCCTCACTACCAGGGTTGGCCGGTTGCTGAGAAACATTATTTATGCGGGAGAGGACGAAAAGTACAAAATCCTTTTTGAATATGAACTCCATTTTCTCAATTTATCTGTGGTATGCATAGCGTTGAGTCAACAATGGCTTCTGTCCTTGACGAGTTCAGACTTAGCAGGAGCATTCAACTTAAAAAAAACTTAGAAAAAAATCTTGGGAGAATAAGAGCCATTATAAAGCAACAGAAGGGTAGAACTCAGGAGGGTCCGTGACTTTTAGAGATTAAAAAAAAAATTGACTCCTGGCTGAAGACCACAGCAAATGTGTATAATATGGGAGCACAGAGACCGAAGCTATATATCCAGGGTCCTGTGACATTCCATTGCCCAGGGAACTGTATATTTACTTCCTTTGCATTAAAAGAATTATTGCCAATGTATATTTCATAATGCTTGGCTTTTCTAGCAAATATTCCAGTTCTTCTTGTATTTCTCCATGACTGGAAGTTTGAAGTCTCATGAAAGCTAATAAACACCTGACCTTAAGGAAAGTGTAAATACCATCCTGACTTCCATGTTTGTGATCATTCTTGCTGTATACCTGCATTGAATAATCATACCAACCTTGACTTGATTTTCTATGATATCTCTGATTAGTGGTCTGTAGTTAATGCAGCCGGTTACAAATTCTTCATAGGTCGGGCGTCACTTTTAATCTGATGCCATATCCACCCCAGACTATCTTAAGATGGTCCGGTGATTTCACCACCTTAAAGGTTGAACATAATTTGCTTGATAACACAGAGCTCAAATGTTTCCAAAAAGGAGGAAAAAAGTCATTTCACAAATCAATTTACCCAGCTGTTCAATTATTTTTCTGTCATGAGTTCTCAGTTTAACCACTAAAATTGGATCATTTAAAAATTATTCTAAGATCATACCATCGGAGAGGCCAAACATTCTTCTTAAAATAAATGTCAAAATAGCCTTTTCTTGTTTCTAATTATTTGTATTTATTTTAATAGTCTTCTCTGACTGGAAGAGACACATGCGTATGGCAGGAAAAAAATCTTCCCATAAAAAAGTCACAATGACGTGAAATTTTTTAGAGCTTATCATGAATGGATACCTGTGTATGTCCATTCAGTTTTCTTTTTTAGCTAGTTTGAAGCCTAAGAGTTACATACACACTCCTTTATATCTATATTTCAAAACTTGATTTATTTCTGTATTATATCTCTGGATTGACTCTTTATGCTTATTTGTGCTATTTGTAAAGTATTACCTTATTACCTGGTATTAGCCTACTTTTCCCTGTCATGGCACTGGTGATTGAACCTTGGGCCTTCCCACTGGACCACATCCCAAACCTTTTGGTTTTAGTTCTGGTTCTGAAACAGGGTCTCACTGAGTTGCTGCATCATCTAGGCTGGGCTCAAACTTGCAATCTTCTTGCCTCGGCCTCTCAGAGTGCTGAGATTACAAGCTCTGCCACCAGGCACAGACCATTAATTTTATTGAATAAATTTCATAATCATTCAATTAATTTCCTGTTATTGGACATTTGGGTTATTCTCTCCTCCCACTTTTAAAATTTGCTATTGTAAATATGATTACAGTAAACATTCTTAAATCTATCTGATTACTTTCCAAGAACAAATTCTTAGGAACAAGCTTTCTGAATAAACGGAGTTAAACATTTTAAATACTATTGATGGTGCAGTCCAAAAGAGGAGGCATTAGGTCAAGCCAAGAGCACTGGACAGGTCTTTCCATGTACCCAAATTTTAGTCCTTCCTCATTCATTAGTCTAACTCTATACTATTCTTTGGTAAATGGTGTCATAATTAAATTTGCTCCATTTTTGTTGCTATCACAGAATGCTATTGTATGAGAAATTTATAAAGAAGAGAAGTTTAGTGAGTTCACAGTTCTGGATTCAAAGAAGTCTGAGTCACGGTTGCAGTGTCATGCAAGAGTTCTCATTCTGCATGATGGAGTTGTGGAAGAGCAGAAAGGCAGGTGAGAGTGTGTGAAAGAGAAAGCACAGGGTCTGGGGACACACTTGTAACAACCTGCTCTTGAGGCAACTAACTAGCTTCATTTAAACTGAGACTACAGAATATAGTCTATAGCAGTATTGCCCGAAAGGCCACATCCCTAAACGATGTGCCTGAGGGCGTTTGGAGGCCTGTGCCAAGCTGAATGTGTTTCCCTCTTCCTTCTGATTCATCTCTTCTTGCTCCATTCTCAATCATGGAGATCAGAAATGTTTTTTCTCTAATTTTTGGAAGTCTAAGACTTCCTCCTAAATTCCTCACCTGTAACCTGGGAAGAAGCTAAGAAGAAATTCAGTGCAGGATTCATAGCTCAGACTTGCCTGGAACTCAATACCAACATGCGCAACTTGGAGCTTTGCCTCTTTGGGCAGATTGATTTTTTATTTTCAGTGCTCAGTTTCCCCTTTTTGTAAGGCTTAAATTAGAAGAACAGTTTCTCCATGATGAAGAAAAGCTAACATATTCAGCAGCTTGCGCGATGCCTAGAACGTAGTTTGCGTTGAATAGATGTCAGTTCTGAATGCTTCTCCGTCTCACCCCCACCTCCAACCATGCAAACCTGAGAGACCAAGTGTGTTTACTGCTTTGTTTGATGCTGATCCCTGAATGGCCACAATAGTGTCTGGCATGCAGCAGCCACTGTGGCAGCATTTTCTGGACAGAGGAAAGGTCATCTGATGCTCTTCATTAGTGACACATGACTGTGGATACTACTTGTGCTGCTTATCTGCAGTTGCTATTGTCTTTTGCTCATGGCAGAGCCATTCTAGAGTTTGCTCCTAACTTCTTTCTCTGTGGGATAAAATGCTACAGTTTCTTGGGCATAAATATTTAATGTGACTTTAGCTGCAGAATCTTATTCCTTTAGCGTATTCCAAGTCCCTCCTGTGTCTATGCGATCTGGCAGGCGTTTGCTCTGTGCAACACATATTTATGGATCTGAATCTAACGGCACAATGGCCCAAGCAACTTGCCATATAGCATCATGTTGGAAGAGCAATTTACAGACATCAGGCCCTTGGCTTCAAAAAAAGCAGACATGCACATATGCACGCAGTCCAAGTACCCTGCACTCAGCTGGGGCTCTGGTCTAAAGGGAGGTGTCTTACTCAGAGCCAGGACCTGTACAAAGGGTAGTAAGAGTGGGAACACAACGGCAGAGAGAATTTAGAGGGGAGTGAGGATGCTGGCCAACATCTCAGCCCACCTTAACTCTACAAACTCTTTCTTGATCACATGCTGTACACCAGGCATTGGGCTTGATATCAAGACACAGGGAAAATAAATAGACCATAAGCCTCTCGTGGGAAGGACTCTATATCTTCTCCCAGGACTGTCACAGGTTCAGCAAAAAGTAATCAGTAAATGTTGAATAAATGTGTTAATGGAAATTCAGGACTCAGCTGCAACTGGATTTTATGTGTCCCTCATGGTGCTTGAGTGGCTGTTTCTCAGGGGTTAGGGATGTTGTATATTCATGGAGATGCCTAAGACACCAGACTCTTTAAAATATGACCCTGATATCCCTGAGATAGGCATAGGGGTGCATGGCTGCAATCTCAACAAGGATACTGAGGCAGAAGAATTGTGAATTTGAGATCATCCTGGAGTACATTGTGAGTCTGAGGCTGTATAGTGAGAATTTGTCTCAAAAAAACCCAGCCAAGAAAAACAAAACTGAGCTAAATCCTGATTTCCAACGTCTTTTTTAAAAATACCCAAGTAACTGTGATGAGCAGTTAAGTAATAAAAAAATATAAATTAGGGTTGTATAATATCAGAATAAAGGTCCTTGGAAAAGGGCATATCTTAGTCTCTAGAACTTGGAATCATTTTACCATATATCTGCAAAAGGAACTTTGCAGATGTGATTAATGATATTAATATGTGGTGATTAATTTGGATTTTCCCTTTGGATCTAACATAGTCTCAGGTCCTTATAGGAAGAGGAAGGCAGAATGCTTGTTTTCCCCCATTTTTATTAATATACACACATATGCAATATATAATGTTTACAGTGAACTTGAGTATTTTGTGCACACATATATTACATCAACATTACAATCCCTTCTCCTCCTCATTGTTGGCCCTCCCACACCATCCTCATATCCCCTATCTCCCACTGTCACACCCATTTGGTTCTATAGAATGCCTGTGTTCTGGGTTTCCCACATCAGAGAAACTATGCTTTATTTAACATATTGCATCTTCTGCATCTGACCGACTTCACCACTCAAATTACCACTCTTTAGCTCAACTTCCCACACCTAGAATGGGATGCAGTGGCCATAGCTTGATGTCTCTTCTCTGGATCCAGCGAGCCCTTTATTGGGATGACTTGCTGAAAGTTCTTTTTTTTTTTCCTCTATCTTACTATATCTTTGTTGAGATTATTTAACAAGGCCTCACTCACCAGTCTACATAAGAAAAGAACTATAACAATAAAATTCATAAAGTTAGAAAATGTGAGAAGGAAAAAAAGAGAAGTTAAATTTCAGATCCCTTAGCTGAGCACTGAAAGGTAAATGTGTGTACATTCAAAACACATTCAGGCTATCATAGCATCAAACAGTTTTCTCAGGATAAACTTACATCACACACCAAATAAGTGAATTGCTACATTAAATGAATTTAAGCCTATATCACAAAAGTATATTATACATAAAGCAATAAATATAATGGCATATTTTGTTATTTCAGAATTTTTTAACTTTCCTAAGTTATTTTCTCATATTTCATGAATTACTAACATTTGCCAGATTTGGTTTAACATTTTATCTACCTATCCACTTATAAAAGCATGCATACATATTTAAAACTTTTTATACCAATTACTCATGTTGAATGTAATATTGTTTTGCAAACTAATAGACTATTGAAATAACAATTATGGGGAAGTTATTATAAATTTTATGAGAAAACTGGTACTGTTTTATTGGGATAGCAATCAAATTAATTATAACATGAATCTATATTTTGTTACACTTTCTTTTTAGATGTTTCCTTTCCTCCACGATTTTTTGGTGCTGCTCATCTCTCTCTCTCTGTCTCTCTTAAAGATTCATTCACGTATTTTTTTTGTAATGCTAGGCTAGTGGTCACAAATTCCTTTAGGAATTCCTGGTCATGAAAAATTTTACTTCCCCATCAATTTTCAGGGATAATTTTGCTGGACACAACAATGTGGACTGTCTTTTAAAACTTGAATGATTTTGCTCCAGACATTTCTGGCCTCTAATGTTTGCACTGAGAAATCTGCAGTAATTTGAATGGGTTTGCCTAGGTAGAATATTGCCTGTTTTTCTCTTGCTGCTTTTAATATTCTTTCTTTATGTAGTATTTCTGAGGTTTTGATTATGATGTGTCATGGTGGGTCTCATTGCTGGCTGAAGTTATTTGGTGGTATATAAGCTTCTTGTGCCTGGACATTTCCTTTCCTAGTTTTGGGAAATTTTCTTGCATGACTTCAGTGAACAAATTCTTTATACCTTCGATGCTGTCTTCTGCTCTTTCTCCCACACCCATAATTCTGAGATTGGTTCTCTTCAAATCATCCATCGGATGTATCCAGCTACTTTGCTCATTTCTAATTTTCTAATTTTGCCTAATAATGCCTATAGCATTTCTTTCCTCAGCCTTGTCTTCAAGGTCTGAAATTCTGTCCTCACAATGTTTGAGTTGACTTCCTCTGCTTTCAAATGTATTTTTCATATACTGAATTTCAGCTAGATTTCTTTCAAAATTTCCACATTTCTATCAAAATGTTCCTTCATGTCTTGCACTTCCTTATTTACATCAGCCAACTTTTTATTTGTGGCTTCTGTATGCTCAGTAAGCTTTGTATCAGTGAGGACCACTATTTATTTAGTGAGTTTCTCTTTTAGTCTGCTGATTATTGCTTGCATTTCTTTGAGAAAAATCTTGTTTGAACTGGTTGTTCAACTCATTTATTTGTTTTTTGACTTCCCTATGAGTTCCACTATTTCAGGGGCTATGACATTAGTTTCTGGGGTCTCAGGCATGTCTGTGGGTGTCCTGTTTTCTTGTCTTCTTCCCATATTTCTGTTGTTTAGGGATTTCACTTGAAAGGCCTAGCTAGGGAAGTTTCTTTGAATGAGTTTAGGGTATGAATGGGAAGCTAAAATTCCTCCAAGTTCTGTGCTGGGGGTAAGCACTGATGGAGGACCTAACATCCCAGTGTCCTCTGAGGTGTCAATGTCATACCCATCCCCCTCAGAAAAGGTCTCTTGCCTGTAATGGCTTCCCTTCCCCAAGGGTGGGGCTCTCCATCCTCAGAGGTGCTCCCACTATATCCAAGCTGTTCATGAAGTCAGCAGCCTTTCTTTTCTCTGCACAACTGTCCCTTATGCCAGTTTCTTCCTAGACACTGTCTAAGAGTGTCACCAAAAACCCTGATGTGCTCTTCCGAGCTTTCTTTTACTCTAAGCAGTTCAGTCTCAGGCTTTCTCTCTCTTTTTTAAATGGCTCTTGCTTACATCATTGTCTGTCATGGTTGCCGAGCACTGCATCTGATCTAGACTTTAAGAGGCCTTTTCTAGGGGGAGCTCACATTACGTTTGTAGTGTGCACTACCTGCAGGGTCATAATTCGGAGGCTGGGGCTACCACCTGCAGTCAATTCCCACTTCTCCTGGATCCAAGCTTACCTCGGTCTGAGGTTCCACTCTGGGCTTTCCTCTACCTGTGGTTGCCAGCAGCTCAGGGCCGTGTTCAGTCAGTTTGGGGCTGTTTCCTGGGCTGCTGTTTTTCTTCACTTCCAATAGTTCTTCGGGATTTCTGACCTTCTTGTGACCTCACTTCAGTTGCTGGGTGCTTCTTCCTCTCTTAGCTTGATTCCAGGCTTTGTGGGGGTCTTTCCTTTGTCTGCAGATGCCAGAGGCTCCCAGCCATTCGCAGTCAATCTGAGATGGCTTCTTGGGCTGCTCTTCATTTCCACTTCTGATGTTTTTTTGAAGTTTCTGATATTCCTGTGTGGTTTCCTTTCAATTGTTGGGGTACACCTCCCTGTCTTAGCTACATTGAACAAGTGGGTTTTTTTCTTACTATATTCTCTACTTTTTAAGATTTTTAAGTCCTAGTGGACTTAAAAAGACATGGTACAGCTCTATTACTAAGCTGCCATCTTGACCAGAAGTCCATAGCTTGTTTTTTGAGTGTAGAGGAACTGTCTTGGGACACATATGAAATACATAATATGGTTAATGTGTATATAAACATTAAGGTTTTCTTAAACTTTTTTCATTATAATATTAAAATTCAAGGGCAAAAACCAGTGGGCCACACATTGGGCATGCCTGTTAGAACCTAGCAGAGGTGCAAGAGAAGAAGGTTTCTGCAAACTGGTCCATCAATGAATGGTGAAAAAAGAAATGAGCTCGAGAGAGAGAAAAGATGGCCTACTTTCCCAGAATGGGGCTGGGTCACTGGGTGGGGCTGTATTTGGGAGGGGCTTCCAACTGGATGGAATGGAGTCTGAAAGAGGGAGGCGAGATGTAATCCTACAGTAAAGGAAAGATGGAAGGGGATTTTTCCAAAAACTATTTCTGGCTGAAACGGAAGAGACTGCATATTCTAGAGCAAACACTGAGAGCAGGGAGAGAGCCCTGGGCTGAGAATAACAGACCCTGAGTTCACTCTGGGCATCATCGGAGGCAGATGGACTATTCCTTCATGTTGGGAAATGAAAGAGAGTAAAGACGGGGTCCAGAGGCTGCTTGAAAAGATCCTAAGCCTAGTAGAAAAGAAAGAAAATAGAAAACTGCGGCATTATGGGCAATGTCATTGGAGGACACTTCAAGCACAAATGGGAATGCCTAACCATCTGGGGATGGCCATAAATAGCTTCCTTCAGGAGCTAACGGGTGACCAGAATCTGGAGTGTTGGAGAGTCAGACAGGCAGACTGAGGAGAAAGCATGCTTGTTATCTGTGACTATGTAACAAATTGCCCCAAATCTCAGTGGATTAAAGCAACAGGGAACATTTGTTATCTCATATAGTTTCTGTGATCCAGAAATTCAGGAGGACCTGAATTAGTTAGGTGGATCTGAGATGGAACTTTGGATAAGGCTATGATCAAGATGTCAGCTGAGCTGCAGTCATCTGAAAAGCCTGCCTGAAGTCAATGGTCCACTTCCAAGCCATCTCCCTAGGCGATAGTCAGGAAGAGTCAGTTCTTTGCTTCTTAGTGTCATCTCCAGAGGTGCTAGAGATCCTCATGCACTGGGAGCTGGTTAACTCTAAGTGAGTGATTCAAGAGACTGCAAGGTGGAATATGCAATGTCTTTTTTTGACCTGGCCTCCACAATCACACTGTCATTTTTGCAAGATCCTATTTGTTATACAAGTCAATCCTAACTCCTGTGGGAGGGAACCATCACTAGTGTCACACATAGGCTGAGGCATTCATGGATTAGATGAGGAGCTAGAAACTTTTGCTTTTGGGGAAAAGGTACAATTTACAATTTTTAAAAAGAGCTAAGTCACTATGTGCTCAATGGAAAAAGTAGGACTGCACCATTTAAATGCTAGGGGAAGGCAATAAAGACCATGTGTGATTTGAAGAGATCATTCTGCCTGTCAGCT
Source organism: Ctenodactylus gundi (assembly GCA_004027205.1). NCBI lineage: Eukaryota > Metazoa > Chordata > Mammalia > Rodentia > Ctenodactylidae > Ctenodactylus > Ctenodactylus gundi. Next base: position 129,536 of record PVKB01002467.1, read on the forward strand.
AAAGGGATTGTCTCCTAGGATAGGTGCTACTGAACATGGATACAGGCATCATATTTAAGAATAAGTGACAAGCCTTGGGAACTAATTTAATGTAGGATGAGAGGTATGGGGGAATCATGGGAGGCTTCCTTTCCTCTAGAAGGACGGCCAGTAAGCACGATTAACTGGAACTAGAGTCCTAGAGAGTAGCAAGGTGGAGTTAAGCAAAGGCAGAGATGGTGGATCTATTTTGAACATGTGCGATTTGAGGAGCTTCTGGATTTTCCCTGTAGGCATTTAGAGGCCCAAGAGAGAGACTTCTGAATTAAAGATAAGAACTAGCAAACCTTGGCCAAAAAAGTCTAATTCTTATTTGAGGACTGATTAAAGAGACATTGATGATGGTTTAGGTCTTGCCTACTCAGTGTTCAGCGTAGCCTCTTCTAGTATTGAGTGAGATGCAGGGACGGCGAGAACTGTATTTTTTGTACATTTACTATGTGCTAAGAGTTTTCTTGGGTTTTATCATTGTGTATCATTTAATTTTTAATATGGATTATGGAGAGCTTGGTATTGGCCAGATACTCTTTTATTGGGGGGGTAGGAGGGGGGCAGGCAGGGTCTCGTTCTGTAGCCCAGACTGATCCTGAACTCACTATGGAGCCCAGGCTGACCTTGGACTCAAGGCATTCCTCCTGCCTCAGCCTTCTGAGTGCTGGGATTACAGGCATGGGCCACTACGCCTGGTATGTGATGCTGGGGAATCAAACTCAGGTACTTAGTGCTTGACTTAGCACTTGGTGGGCAACTGCTTTATGGCCATACACTCTTCTAAGAGTTTTGTGTGTAGTGAAACATTTGATTCTTACACACAAGGAAGCTATAAAGAAGATAATATTATAGATAAATAAACTGAAATACAGAAGAGCTAAGCAATTTTTCCAAGGTCTTGGAAGTGGCAGAGTTGGGAAGCATTGTTATCTGTTTACACACTGAGTTGCGTGAGCGTCGTGAGTAGCCTGGATATTGTGTCTGAGGTCACACAGCCAGAAGTTACGGAGGCAGATGTGAGCTCATTCATACCTATTCGTGTGGAATCAGCTGAGGCATGAGCAATGGCTTTCTGGGTTTGTCCTATAACACTGACAGGAAAGGAAGAGTCAGAAAGCACAACCAGGGCTCAGGTGAATCCTCCTGGTCTTTCTTGGGGGAACACGGCCCTCCCCTTCCAGGCAGGGCTACAGCACCTATTCTTGGCAACTCTTGTTCTCTATCTGATTTTAAGACCTACTCCCCCCCCCCCCCCCATGATGAAGAAGTGACCCTCCACGCACTGACAAACAGTCAGGGAAGAAAGAAGGGTGCAGGTCACAGAGCAGTTCACAAAACCTCATGTGCTATTGTGTATATGCTGGCTTCTTCTGCATTCAACAAACCATTTCCTAATCGGTGGCTTCAAACAACAATGATTCTCACTCATGTGACTGCAGGGGACTGGCTGACGTAGCCCTGGCTAGGTTGGGTTCTGCTAGACGTGGCTTCGGGTCTCATATGGCTTGGGCTCCCCATGTCTCTCATTTTCCACGGGCTAGTACACCCATCAGTGCACGTTCTTCTCAGGGTGACGGCAAAATTAAAAGGGATTAAGACCAACCGCCTATGTACATTGTCAGCCTTTGTTTGCGCCAAGTCAGTTCATTAACTGAAGTGAGCCACTGAGCCTTCCTCAGAGGCAAGAACTGAGGAGGTTCACCGCCCATCATGAGGTCCTGGGCGCAAGGATGTGTGGCGCTCCTGTAGGGGGGTGAAGAACTTGGGTGTGTACGTGTAGTGGGATAGGCGTGTCTGGCAGGGAGTGGTGCTCTTCTGATCAGAGTCACCCAGTCAACCTGAGACGGGTTAGCTAAGTTCTTTTCCTTCACAAGCTGTCAGTAAGGATGCCCAGCAAGAGCTGGACAGAGAGCGTGAGAGCAGCCAGCCGGTTGACAGGCGGGAGAGGAGGCCGCCTCCGCAGCACTCAGGGAGCGGGGAGCCTGTGGGCTGGAGAACGGCAGCGCTCTTCCTTAACATTCTGGCACAGGGCTTCGCTGCTCTGAGTGTGCCTTGTGTGACCGCAGGATCGGCGCAGAGGACGGCCTGTGGAGGCAGAGTGGCAAACAGGCAGTGAGCAGGGGTCAGGTGGGAGGAGGTTAGGACTGGAATCTTCTGTCGCCTTGCAAGGAAGTAGTCATTCTTTTCAGCTGGAGAAACTGGGGCTTGACTTCTAAAGAGAAGTCCTGGGCCTGCCACTGCTTTAGGAGCTCTACGCCAGGGGCTTCTTGTGGCCTGTCATGATCGTCCTACAGAATAAAACCAGGGAAGCTGTGGGTTCAGCTTTGAGAACAGGCTGCTTCAGGGCAGCTGCACCTTTTGCTCTTCAGTGACATCTCAGTGTTTCCAGTCACAGCTGCCCCCGGTAGAAAACTCAGATGCTCCTGGTGGGAGGGAGAGGGCTCACACAGAGCAGAAAAGGGCGAGAATGTCTCCAGTGTGCGACTGCCATGTGGAAACATGGCCATGCTGATGCTAGACCTTTTAGCTTTTAAAGAAATCCATATAGCTGCTTGATAAAGCAATTTTTAAAATCACTAATAATGAAAACAGAAGAAAACGTGTGTAAACCTAAAGGAGCTTTCAGGCCACTGATTAGTAATCTCTGTGAAGACCCTCTGGACCCCATGATGTGTCAGGTGCTAAAATCTCTTTTAAAATTAGGTTTTCTCCAAACCAGCTCTATCCACTCAAGGGAATTTTGGGATGGTTCTTGCTATAATACCTGGAAGCCCAGGGGCTTCCTTTGCTGGCTGCCTCTGATTTCAGAGATCATATTCAATTTTATTCATTCAACCAACATTTATTGAGCTGAGCTCAGCACTACAGTTACAATGGCAAATAAGACAGATGTGATCCATGCTTTTAGAGACTGAGGGTGTACTGGGGGCGTACACAACAGACATGTAATAACACTAGTACATACAGACCAACTAACTGACACATGCCAAAGATGGAAAACAGGGGTAACAAGGGACAGCTTAACAGAGGATTCAGACTTAACCTGGAAGAGCAGTGGGCAGGCCTGAGGAGGTCCAGGAGAAGGCAGCAGGAAGCCTCTGGGCCAGGGCCACCCATGAGGTTGTGCAGATGGGGTGCTCTTGAGGGTCAGAGCGAAGGCTGCACAGCAGGAGGGCAAGGAGGGTCCAGAGAGGGCAGGGGAGAGGACTGTTGAGCTATGGGAAGGGACTGGTCACCCCAAGTCTGAGAGGCTGAGGGAGCCACCTGATGTGATGTGCGCTGGGGTTCAGAGAATGGGTAGTGGGATGTAAGTAGCTAAAAGACACATTTGCTAGTAGAACAAACGAGAAGCATCATAACTACAATTTCATAAAATACTACCATTTGGGATAAGCCAAGAATTACCTTTCAATTAACCAATTGAAAGATTGGTTATCCCCATTTTGAAGAAAGAAGATTGAGACACAGAGAGACTAATTTGCTCTAGATTGTATTTGAAATAAATTTTAATGCTGGAAAATGAACCCAGTCTTCCAAAATTCATGCACTTAATATCTAGTCCAGGCAAGTTCAATCTTCAGTTTGCTGTTTATTATTTTTGTATTTTATTTTATATATTTTAATAAAAGATTTAAAATGGAAGTTTTAACATTTATATATGTATGTTAACTATGTTATCTATTTTATATATGGCCCCAGATAGTACTTCTTCACAAAAAAAGAGACAAAAAATGGTGGACCATGGGTTGGTCATGCCGACTGTGGTCCATGTGTGTGTTTGCCACACAGTGGAATTAGACAGAAGAGAAACATGTGTGTGATTTATTCTGCACTTTGTGGAAAGCTCATGAAGCGTCGACCCACATCTCCATGGGCAGATCACCCTAAAAGGCTGTTAAAGGGGAACCACCCTGGACATGTCTACACTGGCACCTGCATGCCAGTGGCACTCTGCCTGCTTAGTGGCACTGAGCAAAGGTCAGTTTAAAGGGTACTGAGAACACAGAGGTGGCCAGAAATGAAGGGCTTCTCACGGTTGAGAGTTAAGCCCATTGCAGGTTCCCCACAGGGATTCACCGGGAGGATACGGGTGCAGTTGGTCCATAAATAGCAAGAGACCAGCAGGGTGAATGTGCAGAGTCTAGTGAGGAAGTTGGACAAGACAGCAGGCAGGTGATGGTAAGCACAGGGCCAGCAGAGCCACACTTCCTGGGTGAGTCTCCCATCTTAGACTCTGCTCTGAACAGAAATGAATGTTTCTGCTGAGGAGGCTTGTCAGGAGGTTGTAAACATCTTGGGAGGCATTTTCCTGGTACGAAGCCTCGGGACAAATAGGTAGCCTAGGGGTCTGACAGAGTTTGGCCAGCAGCTGCTCTGCTATACACCTCCAGGCGGCTGGTGCGAACAGAGTCCCAGGCTGGCCAAGGGAGCCTACTAACCTGCTTGAGGCCTCGGTGACAGCAGGGTCCACGGTCTGTTTTTCTATCAGAACAGTGATGTATGTCCCTGCTCCTTAAAACACCCAAAATGCCATTTTTTTCCCATGGGGAGAAATACTTTTGACAATGTCTGGGGCTGTATTCATTGCTTTGTTTCCTCTTTCAGATTTTTAAATTCATGAGATGCAGGCTCCTGCAAGTCAGTCTACGACAGTAATTTGCAAAGTAAGTTCCTTGAAACTGGTCCTACGGCCATCATCTCTTTCCAGTCTTAACTTTATCCTCCTCCAAAAGTGTTCTGACTTTAGGACACTTGAGATGATTTTCCAAGAGCCAGGAGTATGTTAGACTGAAAGCCCATGGCCCCTGGGAGCCATGCTTGGCACAAGAGTAATTAATACGAGTCATTGTAGAAGGGACTGAGCCCGAGATTCAGTGTTGTAAATGCTTAACCATCACTTTCTAGTTAAAAGGGAAAAGCTATGGATTTTGGTTTTCAGCAAAAGTACCTTTAATGATTAAGCTATAGATATTTTTCAGGCTCATTTCCTTTGTAATTGAGAAACCAACGATTTGGAAGAGCCATTGAAGATTCCAACACAAAACTTACTGACCTGTTTTTGACTTCACTGGAGCATGTGGAGCCGGTGTTGCCAAGGGCCACTTTCCATTTCATGGTGCTCAGAATCTGGCACAAACCTGTTTGTCTACCTTTGCAGAAAGTAAGCAGATGGAGACAGAGGTTTATGTTTTCCAGACAGTCACTAATAAGCCTCTTAGAAAGCATATCCATTCACTCTGTAAAGCATTAATTCCTTGCAAGTACATAGGACAACATCTAATATTCCTCAACACCTACTGTGGACCAATACTGGGCTAAATGTTTTCATAGAAACAACCTCATCTAATCCTGTTAAGATTTAAATACAAAATGTCCCCATAGAAGTCTTATATGTTTGGAAGGTGATTGGATCATGGGCGCACCACCTTCATCAATGGATTAATCCACTGATTTCATGAGTTACTAGGACACGGGCTGGGTGGGATGAAAGGTCTGCTGGGACATGACTTACAAAAGTATATGCTCTCGTCCTGTTCCATCATGTCTTGTTCTCTGCTTCCTGGAGGCCATGGGGAAACAGCTTTCCTTCTCACTAGGCTCTTCTGTCAGAGAATGGCCGACCACACATGACCTGAGACCTCTGAAAAGGTGAGCTAAAACAAACCTCTCTCTCCTCTAAGTTGTTGTCATCAGGAATTATGTCCCAGTCATGGGAAAGTGACTAAGGCAAAAATTTTTTAACGATTCTCTGGGGAAGTGATGTTATACTCATTTTAATTACGGAAAAACTAAGGTTTGCGATAACTAAAGTGATTCACCATTAGTGTCCTACTGAAGAACATTTGAGGGCAGGTTCAAGTGTGCATCATACTACTTCCCAACATCTCCTTGCTGTGGTTTAGATATGAAATGTCTCCTCTCCCCAGAGCTTTATGTATTTGGAAGGTGGTTGGATTTGGGGAGTTAATTAGATCAAACAAATTATGGAATTTACTTGCTGTTAAAGTATAGGGTCTGGACAGGAGAGGCGTATCACTGTGGGCATGGCCCAGGGAGATATGTCCTTGCCCCGATCCTTTCCAATCTCTCTCTGCTTCTGGCCATGATGGCACGAGCAGACGCTCTCTTCTAGGCTGTCTCCTGAGCCCGCCTGCCACTGCCAGATGATCATGTGTGAACAGAGAACTCTGAACTGTGAGCTAACTAAACTTTTCTTCTCCTTTGCTGTGGATGTCAGGTATCATGAGCCAGCAACAAAAAAGTGATTAAGACACTCCACACGAGATGAAAAAGTAAACATTGTCAAAAATAGGAATCCGACGGTCCTCTCCTCAAGATTTATCCAAGTGTACAGGGGCTTCTTTTTCTGACCCATCCTCCCATGTGTCTGAAACACATGCATTGTTTCAGATGTCCCATCTATTCATGACTACCTTTGATGACAAGGGAGAAACCATCTTGTCTGCTCTTCCTGAGAAGTAAACTTTCACCTTCACCTGTGAGGAGATTCCTTCTCCCAACAGCCCGGCTCCCCTCCGTCCCACCAACAACTCATCTTTCTCAACTGAGATTTACCGTCTGCCTCATTGGTAGTTAGTGGAGAGCACAGAGCGTGTTAAGGCTCCTCCTTCAGCTTTCTTCTCACTTATCACGTCCTGGAGGTGAGTGGTGTACCTTTATATTTAGCATGCTATTAAGGCTAATTATATTTCTGAATCAAAAGAGATTGCTGAAATTAAATAGGCAATCATTAAGCTAAGCAGAGTCTGACTTACTAGTGATGGGAACCAAAAGAAAGCTAAATGTAGAACCGGGATTTCCATAACTGGAGAGACACAGGACTAGGCCTTGGGATGGGAGGGGAGCGGAGGAAGGCGAGGCTGGCTCCTCTCCCTTCCCACACAGGCACTCCCTTGGGGTGCATGTGAGCGCTGTCCTTGGCGCTGAAGCGTCATTTCCAGAATGATGAATGGGCTGCTCAGAAAACCAAGCTATGGCTTAACACCTCAGATATGCTGGATTCTTGTTTTTCATCTTAAGTCATAGGGTTTCCCTTAAAAAATTAAGTTAGGGCCTTCTGATATCATTTCATGACTACAGCACTCATCAGCACAGCTGAGTGACAGAAATAAGGAGGCCTGGCTGAATCCAGGGCTCATGGACCTGTTTCTACCAGTCCATTGCCTCTGTACTACCAACACAGAGTTACAGTCTACAAGGCACAAGTACTCAGATATGATTTCTGATATAGCTCTAGGTATAGAATACTTGGTTGAATAACTTAAGTAAATTTTTGAGATTATGTAATGTATTAAAAATCAGTGCTTTAGCTGAAGCTGGGGAAGTGCCTGAAACTCTAGTCATACAGTTCTACCAAAAACTACAAGCTTTCGGGAGCTCACATAGGTACTCTCAGAGACCATGGTGCGAGGCTTAAAGTCACTAATTTTAGTCCAAATTAAATTTAGGAAGCTGAGAGAAAGAGTGAGGAAGAGCCATGGTCAGGAATATGCCATGGTGAATTTGCTGGCCCTTGACCGCTAGTGTGATTTCTGTTTATTATGAGAAATTAATCCCATATTTCCTCCCGCAAGAATTTTTTCCTGACTGCTATGTACAAGGAAGGACTCTGTATACCTCCCCAGCCCTGTGCACCCTTTTATTAGCCCATTGATCACACAGTTAGGAAATCATGTTTCTCATCATTGAACCCAAAGGTTCTTGTGAGCCAGAATCATGTGTCTAGAATATAGCATATACTTGGAAAATGCTAGGAATTTTATATTTAATGAGATTCCTCCTCAAGACAACCTATCTGCAGCATTTTCAACATGCCTAGGAATGGGGAATTTATCCCCAAATGAGGCGGCACACTCATGTCAAGGCTACTATGATAGTTTTGAGCTAAAATATGTCTCTCTGCAACTTTCACTTTCTAGAATTATGTAGAATAAACCTTGTGTATTTTCTATAATTGGACCTTTAAGTACCTTAGAAGAATATTTCATCTCTAGTTTCTGTGCTTAACTCTAACACTTCTAGAAAAATTTTCAGTTGTTTTATACTTGTTTGCATTTTTTGCACACAAAAATGTCTTATATATCCATCTTAAGATCTGGAATAGGGTTACGAGAGTTATGTAAACCCTTTATATTTATTTCTCTAAGTGGGTTAAATTATTATTTAATTTCAGCTTACTGCTCCAGTTTGAAATCTTTCCTAGGTTTTGCCCTCTCTACTTTCAGGATTTTTCTCTATCTAATATTAAGGAACTTTTACACCCAAAATAATGAAATGTCCTGCAGCTCTTTGTCTCTTAATTTAGTGGAGTGACAATGGTTCAAATCTCAAATATTCCCCAAAAGACACCTGTGTTCAGAGATAGGTGTCTGGAAAGCAATTGAATTGTGGGGATTCCTTATTCATTGGTGGATGAGTTCATAGCTGACTTTGCTGTTTGAAGGAGGGGCCTGGTTGAAAGAGAGCATGACCTGGAAGGGCATATTCTTGACCATGGCTCTTCCACATTCTAAATGCCATGTTGAATAGCTTACATTTGCCATGCACTTTTACTGTGTTATTTCCACCATGGAGCTGATCAGCCATGGATTGAACCCACCGAAACTGTGATCTATCCAAAATAAATTTCTCTTCTTCTAAGTTGCAGGGGCCAGGTATGTTTTTCCCAATGACAGGAAAGTGATTAAAACAGAAAATTGGTATCAGGAGTATGATTATTGTTGCATCTATACTTGACCATGTGGTTCAGAAGCCACTGGAACTGATTTGCAGGAGGAATTTGAAAAAATTTAGAGATGTTGAGTAGAGAAGGGCTTGATGTATAATATCAGTTAGAGTTCAGAAGGCCAGACTGCTGGTAAGAATGAAAACAACAGGGATGGAGGCCTTGCTAAGTGATTAGCACTTGTCTAGGAAGTGCAGTGTCCCTGGGTTTAATCCCCTAGCACCACATAATAGCTGGCCATGGTGGTGCATGCCTGTAATTCCAGCGCTTGGGAGACTGAGTCAGGACTACAGAGCAAAGACCCTGATTCAAACAAAGAAGAATACAGACAACTAGTTTCTACTGGGAAACTCAGTTGAACCAAGGCCATATGTGTTACACTTTGGCAGATAATTTGTCCCAATTCTCTGTGTTCAGCCATTAAGACTTTGTGGGAGAGGCTGAGACAAGACAGAGGACTAATTAGTTGGGTGGAGAAAATGTCAAGTCATCTCAGTGTTCAAGTGGTGGCATGGATATTGCTGCCCACTTTAAACTAGATGTACAGGAAGAATGAATAGCAAGGAGCAGAGCTGAATGACTTGAAAAGTTTGCAACTTCCACCAGAAAGGAAGCACATGTAAAGTTGGGGGCACGGTAATACCTGTATGGAAAAGATTAGCATGAAAAAGCAGCCAAATGCATTGCGTTAGAACAGTAGGAAAGATGGCTTGAAGGCATCCCAGGAATTGGGTAGACTCAACACTTTCAGGACTCAAGGATGTAAAAGGGTAAAGGTAAATTCCTCAGGCTTTGATTTGAGAAGAGAGCCCCAAGGCACCCTGCTCATTCAGAGTTGCGTAGGTCTAGGGAAGTATTTCTCTTTGTTTAGCCTTCCAGGCACCCGGAAGCGGCTATAGCCATGGTCAAAGGGGCTTTGGCTACTGCTTGAGCTAGTGATGTTGTGAATGTGATGTTATTCACATTCTACTATTTTTTTGAGGCATGATTACTGTAAAAGTGAGGAGATCATTGATGTTTCTAGTAAGTTTTCCCCCCATTTTATTGATATGTATAAGTGCAAAATTTAAGGTTTACAATGAAATTGAGCATTTTGTGCACCTATGTATCTTGTCAAGGTAACCAGGACTTTCTCACTTTCTTTTTGTCCTTCCCTTTACCCCCCTCTTTCACTTTGTGTTTTAAGTTCCATGAGATAGTTGTGCTCTGGGACTCTCATATCAGAGAGACCATTCGATGTTTCACCTTCTGCTTCTGACTCACTTTATGGTGTTCTCAAGTTTCTTCCATTTGCCTGCAAAAGCCTCCATGCTGTTCGACTTTATAGATGCATAGTATTCCATTTTGTATAACTACCACAGTTTGTGTATTCTAGTAAGTTTTAAAGGAAAGTCTGAGAGGCCAAGGAAAGAGCCCGTGAAAGAGCAATGTATGAAGCAGCAAGAGTAAATGGAGACAGTACAATGGAGACTCCAGGAAGTTAGAGACACCAGGAATATGTATTGTCTGTTGAAGAGGGCCGTAAGCAGTGAGCAGAGCCGGCAAAAGACAGTTCATGAGGGCTTCAACCAGCAAGTCCATAGAAGTGGGGTTGTCTAAGCCTTTGAGAGCTCACATCTAGCCATAAGTGTTCTGGGTGTTGGACATGGAACTGCACAATTTAATTTGTCCTGTTGAGTTTTTAGTCTTGCTTTAGTCTGAATGCTATCTAGCCCCCTTTGCTCTTTGAATGAGAATTTTTACCCTATGCCATTTTATATTGTAGGTAATTAAATTTCTTCCTTTGTGTTTGGTTTTTATACGGGCTCACAGCTAAAAGTCTGCCTGGGTCTCAGAGGAGATTTTGGATCTGGACTTTTGACAATGCTGGTACTGTCAAGACATTAGCAACTCTTAGAGATGAACTAAATGCATTGTTCATAATGCAAAATGAGATGGCCAGTTTGCATAGTGAGAAGGACATAAGCTAGGGGTGGAATACTATGGTTTAGGTCTAAAATGTCCCCTACACGTGTTTAGAGGTGGGACTTTTGGAAGGTGATTGGATCATGGGACTTCATATTCACTAATGGATAAGTACATTGATGCGTTCACAACTTCTGCTAGGAGTTGGGGCCTGGCTGGAAGAGGTGGATCATTGCAGGGCTGACCTTGGAGGGTGTATCTTGTCGTTGGCTCCATCTTGTCTTCTATGTCCTGGCTGCCCATGTGCTTAACAGCTTTCCTCCACCGCACACTTTCACAATGTCATTTTTGCCTTGAAGGCAACTGTCCATGGATCAAACCAACTCAAATTGTGAGCAAAAATAAACCTCTTCTTTAAGTTGTGGGTGTATGATATTTGGTCCCAGTGACAGGAAAGCAGATGGTGTGAAGCCACTATTTCTTTTCTATAAATCACCTTGAACTAGAATTAAAAACTAGGAGGAAAGGCAGTTTTGTCTTTTTTTTTTCATTGTTATATCCCTAGCACCTGAAAAAGCCTTGATCTATCTTAAGCATCCTGTAAATACTTGTTGAATAATTGAAAGGAGCCAGACTAATGCTGGCATTTCTTGTACCTAGACATGGTAGAGACTGTGTCAGAACCCATGTCAGAAAAACAAACGACCACTTGAGGGACCTCGTACTTGAATATGCTGTACAAGATTCCTTTACATGTATAGGCAGGGAGATGGCGGTCACGGGATTGACTTGTTCCACTAAGTGTCGTCTAACAGCACAAGAGGGCCAAGTGGAGACTGATAGCAGGAAAAAAAAAAAAACAAGTGAGAAGTGCTGATAAAAGTACAGATGTCAGTTTGTATCTGTTGAGGGCTTGCTAGGTGCTCAGCACTTCACGTGCATTACGTCATTTGAATATCAGAATATCACTGTTCTTGGAAGAACCCCGTTATTCCTATGTCCATTGTCCATTCACAGTGTGGACCACTCCTTGGGGCCTACGAAGTGGATGTTTTTTCAGAGTGACTCCTGCCGTGGCCTTGGCTGCATCGCTCCTGTGTGTGTGCACAGAATGGAGCTCTTGAGGAAGCCATTCGAGTCTGAAGCATCACTAGAGCAGGAGAAACCAGTGACAGGAACCTGCCGTGAAATGGCTCTTAATTCTGTCTTTGGGGATAATGTGGTAACATGGCAACAGTAGAAGAAGAAAAATACAAAAAATCATATGCACATATTTATACATAAGTGTGTACATGTAACAAGAAATCCTTAAATTTTCTTTTAAATTTAGCTTTAAATTTATTAAAATTTAATGTTTTGAAAACCAAGAGTTTCTTCTTTTTTAAGTTGATGATCCTGAGACATAATTTAATGCAACAAATGAGCCTCTCTTAAGTATGCAACTCAATAAATTTGGACGAATGTATATAATGTAAATATAACCTCTACTGCAACCAATATATGGGGTGAAAAAGAGGGAATTTTAAATTAAAAAAATAATTATCATGGTATAGATCACACTGACATTAATTCCTCTTGGAATACTCTCCTGTTTGAACATGCTTATCCTGTAATTCTTGCCACTTTTGGAAGCAGTGCTTTTGTGTGTCTCTAGTTGCACTGCTATGGCTACCTTGCTGTCATTTCATGTCCATTTTGACTTCAGGGAAGAGTCAGAATTCTCTCGGTGCCCAATCCAGTGAATTGAGTGAATGAAGACACACTGCAATGTTTTACAAACTTGACTTTCTATTGATGGCACTTGGCAGCAGCATTGACCAAATTTTTGATCACACCTTATACAGATACTCATAAAAGAAGACTTTTAAAAATGCTTTGGAGAGTAGCAACAATAATGAGATAAGTATGCTTAAAGCAAAGGGAATTATTTTGAGGCTGATTAATGGAAATGTGTCTTTTAGCATAATTTTTTTAAAAAAATCCTCACTGTATATTATGATCACACTGTATAAAATGGCTCATATGGATGAAGTCTTTGTTCCTGACCAATGAAATGCTTTTTGAGATTCATGCATGCTTTTTATTTCTTTTAATTACTGCTGCTTCTATTTTTCTGGAACAGTTTGAATAGTTGACTCTATTTCTTTCTAAAATTTTTGGTAGAATTCCCCTGTGAGGTCATCTAGCCCAGAAGAGCATCTTCTTCAGAGCAGTAATTCACTGGATGATCAGGATCCCTTAGCACGGGGTACAGAGACCACTCTCCTTTCTTCCCTCATCAGAACAGATGGGGGGGGGGGGCCTCCATCTGTGGGAGACGCTTCGAGCTGTTGTCAGTCAGAGTGGGCTGTTAGTCATAATGTGCAGGGCAGGGCAGAAGAAAGAAGGATGAGGACTCAGTAATGGTTGGGGAAGTGAAATATCGTGGAAATGCCATCCAGGGCTTTGAGAGTAGAGCTCAGGAAGTATCAAAGCAGTGATGCCTCAGTGCTCCTCATGGCCTGTTTATTTGGGAGAAAATCACAGCTTCAAGGTTGCATTGCTGTTTGTTTGCTATTTTTCAGCCTCCTTAGAAAGAGAAGAACAACTTTACAAAGAGGCTGCATCTCGGGAGATTTCTAGGCTTGTGTCCAGACCAAAGTGGTTTGGACAAGCTTTAGATAAATGCCTGATTGCCTTTATCAGATTATTGAAGTTAGACTTTGAGATGCTCTGGATTGGTCCTGATGCTGCTGAAGTTTCTCAGAATTCACGACCCCAGGACCTTCTCAAGGGAGTTGTATCAATTTGATCATCCCTAGTCTCGCATCTTAAGCTCAAGTCTCCATGGCTATTTTCAGGCAAATGTGTTGAGCTTCAGGCATCTGTAAAGCCTTTCTCCAGCTAAACCCCAGGAGGACGTGAATTTTGAAGAGCACCCTGCTTGAGTGTTCATAGCCACACACGTTACTGCTGTAGACTGAAGCATGGCCACCACGGATGTTCGGACTATTTTGTGCTAGACTGGAAGGCTGGGAATTTTAAAATACAGCGAGGATTTGGAAAAGGCAGACCACCAGGGAAAATAACATAGAAGTTCCGTGGGGTGCCAGGACCAAACTGCTGGTGGCTACCTGTCGTCCCTCACTCATCCTTCCCTTTAGTAGCACATCTTCCAAGTCCTTCTACCAGCCTCCCGCCTACCCACTTCCCTACCTCCTCAGCTGAGCTTTCTTTTCTTTCCTTTTCTTTTCTCTTCTTTTCTTCCCTTTTAGTGGAGATGTCTCTTTCTGAAGAAAGTTGTGCAGTCATTCATTCTTTTAACAAATATTTATTAAATAACTTTGCTGTGTGATACATGTTAAGTGGGGATCCCATTTTTGTGCTCCCAGATCAATATTAACTGATACCTAAGGTCTGACCTCCTCAGTTGCAGGTGCTTGGCTAGTGGACAGACTACTAGTGATAGAAAAAACTCACATTTCACACCTTTTAGGGTACTTTTCGTGACAAAAAAACTGAAACCATAAAGTACCAGTGTTGGCAATGATGTGGATAAATCAGAACTGTTATGCATTGCAGCTGTTGTGGAAAACGGTATGGCAATTTCTAAAACAAATAAAAAATTATAGCCAGATTAACCTTGAAACAAACAGAAAATTCTCAGAAGAACTACAAAATTGACATCAAACACAGAAAAAATGTTCAACATTCTGAGCCTTTAGGGAAATGCAAATCAAAACAACATTGAGATATCAGCTGGGTGGGTTGGATGCATGCTTGTAATCTCAGCATTTGGGAGGCTAATACCGGAGGATCGCTGTAAGTTTAAGGCCAACGTGGCCTACAGAGTGAGCTCAGGATTAGCCTGAACTGCAGAGTGAGATCCTGTCAAAAAGAAAAAGCAATAGATGCTGATGAGGGTATGGGGAAAAGGAACACTTTTACACTGCCGGTGGGACTGTAAATGGGTACAAGGTGGTAAATTTCAAGTTAAATGTATGTCACTGCAATAAAAAATAATACATTCAGTGATCTCCTCCTTAACATAAGATGAAGGCAAGAATTTCCCAGTTTCTTCTGGACACACGAAATTCATGTCAGTTCTTTGACTATGAAGTAATGTCAAAATGTAAGGAATTAACATAATTTTCTGGAGAACAGAGGTCTATAGTAGTTAGGACATTTGAGTTGCAATGAATGAAAAAATGAAAAAAAAACTGGATTGTGCAATGAAAAGAATTTCCTTGATTGCTCCAGTAAAAAACATGTAATGGTAAGGTATTTTTAAAAATTTTCTATCACTTATTGTCAGCCCCACTGTCTCCAAGGTTACCCTTATTTAGAAGACTGACTGCAGTAAGTCTCACATCTCTACTGTCATGTTGTTTAAAGAGACAGCTTCTTTTTTTTCCAGGCAACCAGGGGTCATTCCTGGGATTGTCTGTAACTGGGCCAACATAGACCTCTACTGATTCATCCAAGCCAACTGGGAACAAACATGTAGAAAGGAAAAGAAGGTTAATTTTGCCCTCCTGTGGCTAGCCTCAGGTCAAATCTATATTTGGAGCCTTAATTAGATGAGCCGTTTGAATGACTTGTACCTCACCACAGAGATGGAAAGAAAGGAAAGAGCGGAAAGATGCCTATAAATGGAGTTAAAATTTTGGGTGGATATTAAAAATGAGAGAATTCGAGTTCCTCTTGATATTAGTTTATTTGGGTAAAAACTGTTAATGGCTCATGTTCTCTAAATGACAAAAGAACCTCTGGGAAAAAAGGATACGGAGTTCTAGAGGATGAAATACTTTGAGATCTATACCATCAAAACTCATAAAGAAAGTGGCCAGGGAAAACTAGGATTTTCAGTCTGTATTAAGGTTAAGGTGAAGTAGCTCTGTGGTGTGCTGATGAGAAGTGGCAAAGGTGGAGCAGGGATGTGCCAGGCATTATTCTAATCACAGAGAAAAAGTCCAGGGCCCTGGAAGTTATCACATAGCTGGTATCGAAGCCACAGTAAACCAAGAAAGATGGTTAGCAGTAAAATTTAGAATTCTGGCCAGAAAAGATCTAGCAGCAATGGCTAGCCAGCAGAATAAGCACACCTGTGACTCAGCCTGTGGTTTCCAAACACCATCTGACTAAAAGCAACCAAGAATCAGTGGGGAAAATATCTGCCTTTATGTTTGGGGCAGGAAATACACCAAGTGAGCACTAGAAGTCAAGGCAATGATGAATCAACCGGGATGATGTTTAAAGGGATCAGATGAAAACTTACTAACCTGCTGGCCACATGTGAAACAATTTAAGCACTGATAAAAGTAATGACTGTAATCAATTAAATCACACAATGTAGGGATAAATAGAAAAATGAGAAAGAATGAAATGAATTCTAACTGGTGACCCTTGAAGGATCCCAGGTGTAGTGATGTATAGTGTTGGCTGTAAATTTTTTTGCCACTTCTCCAAAGATGTGGATTCTGTCTTCTCTCTTTGAAGTTACGCAGACTGTACCTGTATTCACCAATCCACCAATTCACCAATGGATGTGGGGGTGGGAGAGACACAGTGTAACTTCTGAGGCTGAGATTTATGAGATCTGCACAGTTCACCTTTCCCTCTCAGAACCTAGCTGTCCTATCGAAAGCCTGACTAGCTGGAGACCACTGTGCTTTGAGGAAGAAGTACAGTTTAGCCCTGTGGGAGGGGAATATCCCAACAAGCCCCCAGCTATTCCAGCCATCCGTGCTGTGGTACCAGACCAGTGAGTGGTGAAGCTGTCTTGTGCAATCCAGTCCCAGCTGCTGACACCACATGAAGTAGAATCAGCTCAGATCGCAGAGCTGGGAAGAATAATAAGTGCTTGTTATTTGAAACAATTAAGTTTGGAGGTTTTTTTTTATAGTACCTAGCAATAGTAATATAATTTCATCATTATTTTGAAAATAAAGAGGTCAAGTATTTATTCTTTCATTCCTGAATTGAAAAACCAAGTAGCAGATGAAAGTAAATTTCTCTTATTTGATATATACTAATAAATGAAGAGGAAATGGCAGACATAAAATACCAACTCTTGTCAGGGTCTTCAGGGTCCTTGGCCACTGTTGGCCACTGGTGATCAGGAATCAGCAGAAGTCTGGGGAGCAGAGTCTGGAGGGGCCATGAATATGACGTATGTCATGGAATAGTGTCCAGGAGACTGAGTTACTGTTAACAGCTCATTTACTGTTCACAGGGGCCAGGCTTATAAGCAGTTGAAGGGAGGAGGGTCAGCCAGGGTAACAGGGCAAGGGTCATTCACTGATTGGAGGAAGTATGGGGTCTGAAAATCACCTAATTTGTGTCGTGGGTCTCTGGAAACCCGATCACATGTAAGGGTCTTGGAGTAGAGGGAAAATTGGGGATTTGAGTAGAGTAAAACCTGAGCTATGGGCCATCCCGGACCTGGGATAGGAGGGAGGGGCTCCACTCCTGCCGGTCTCCCGATGAGATTTGCGGGGTCTGAGCCACCTTCTGCCTTTCATTATCCCTCGGCCTAGCCAGGGTCCCACAAACACTTTGTAACCGTGACTGACTCAATGCAGTTAGTGACTGGGCATCAGTAACTACCAGTTCTCCAAGTTGAGAAGCCAGATGTACATGGTACTTTATTATGGGATTGGGCTGGGATCTCACTATGTTGTCTATGTTGTCTGTGCTGGCCTAGAACTCATGATTCTTCTGCTTATGCTCCTGAGGAGCTGGGACTGCAGGTACGCATTACCTTGTGAAGCAACAAGTGTGTATTTTTTGATTGTAGAATATACTACCATATTTGAAATTGTCTTGCCAAAAAAATCAAATCTGAATCTGATTATACCACTAGATCTAATTATTAATTTATTAGGAGACACAGACAGCAGAAAAACATATTAAATTATGCCATCTAGATATAATTTGCAAAGTCCAGACCATGGTCAATTCTATGGGAAATGATCTTGTTTCGTTTATGATTTTTGTGAAGGAAAAATGAAAGAAATGTGTAAAAGAAGAATTGGAAGATCAAAAGTGATTATCTTAAAAATGCATCGATTATAATATATGGGTCTCATTTTCATCCAACTCAAGTAAACAATACACAAAATGTCATAAAATTTATAAAATATTAAGTCTTTAAGCATAGATTATTTATTTGATAATATGAGAAAATTATTAGAATTTTAAAAGTGTCATAATGGAACTGCAGATAGGTTTTTTAAAAACATACTAATATTGTAGAAATCAATACTGAGGCAATTTTAGACGAAGCGATAAGAAATCTAGGATTTGTTTCTCAAAAATAAGGGAGAGGAAAGTGACTGGAGTGAGGGTGGGGCCGGACTGGCCATGAGTTGGTGATTGTTGGGGCTGGATGCTGGCCCTGTGGGAAGAAGGCTTTATTCTGTCAGCTTTGGTGCATGGCTTAAATCTCCTAGAACAAAATTATTTACATGTTCTGTAAGTAACCCAACCCAGCCTTCCTCTGAAAGCCTTCTTTTCTTACAGATAAAGCTCCTCTCAAATGTCTCACATATTGCCTGTAGCATTGACCATTTCCTATGTCATTATAGATGGCACTGGCCTGAAGGTAAGCCATCTCTGTTTGCTCTGTCCCCATCTCTCTGCAGGAGCTTCATCCTTTCAAGTTCCTCCTAATCTTCTCCCTCTCGCTGTCTTTGTGCTGCCTGCTCTTTGAGTGGTGTGGACATAGGCTGCAATCGCTGTGGCTGTCTCCACAGCACTGCCCACAGCTCCATGTGTCTGTAAGAGGAAATAAGGCTCGCTTCTGTGCCCAGCAGACTTAGTCCATAACCACAGTGAACATTAAAGCCTCCTGCCCATGCCCAAGCCCTGTCATAGCCCTGTGTTTCTGATGCCTTATGTGCATAGTTGGCTTGCCCTGTCAAAAAACAAAAACAAAAACAAACAAACAAACAAACAAAAACAATAGCAGGAATCCATAACTCATCGCAGAGGGTTTGACTATCAGATCTCCTGAATCCCATGGAGCATCCTGAGAGCACAGAGGTGGGGTCGGTCATTTCCTGCCTCCTCGTATGGCCCAGTACAGAGTAAGAGCTCACATCAGCGCTGGACAGACTGACCAATGGTTGCAGAGATGGCCTTGCATTGCTGAGCTTTCCCTGGCAACGGTCTTCATTTGCAAAAACACTTCCCTTGACATGACAAGCATTATATTAGTTTAAGGTAATTGCTTACATTGTCCAAATTACTCTACTTAATTGCTTTTAAGAATGAATACAAATCAAAAGGGAAGCACCGTAAAAACCGAGTCTTTTTTTCAGCTTTTTTTCATCCTCTTCTGTGCAGATATGAGTGACTTCTAGCTTACAAGAAGTCTAACAATAAACTGGAACCCACATCACTGACCTTTTGAAAATGGAAAAAGAGAGGTGTCTGTTCTGAACCAAAGATACGCTTTTGGTTATTTAGTTTCTTGTTATGAAACCAATTTATGCAACACACTACACCTCTCTCCCCCAAAAAACAAAGATCCCATTTGTGCTTTATCCACTCTGCCGTTGCTCTGTTCTTTCTCTGTGTTTCCTTGGCATTGGGGTGTGACTGGCTCTCATGAATGTTCTCTCTCTTTTTCTTGTTTCTCTGTCTCTGAAGAGAGCTTCCTGTTTCCACAGTGCTGGTGAGATATGAGGCAGGAAAATATTTTGGCAAATTTTTTGTGCTGAGTTCAAGAACTCGACCTCGAGATGAGATAACGAGGAAAGTTTTGTCTAGGAATGTACAAGAAAAAAATACAATTACCCTTTTATAACTGGAAGGAGAAAGCCCAAGCAGACAGAAGATCTCCCGGAATTAAGTCTGTATCACTGTTGCCTTGGAAAATACTAAGAAAAAAAAATAAGCAGGTGTTGTGGGAGTAATGGGGGATTGGTGAGGAAAGTAATGTTTTAGAGAAGCATTACAGGAGAGGAGCAATTTGCAGGCTTTTCAGGTGGTTCGTATTTTCTCTGCAAAATGATCAAAGACAAGAGTCAGGGAAGAAACGGCTCCACCACCGTAATCATCAACAAAGGCTCTGGACTATGAAAAAAGATTTTAGGGTTAGAAAAAGGCTGGTGTGGTCAACCCCGGTTCTCTTCATCAAAGCTACCACGGCGACAGTCGACAGAGGAGGAGTACTTTCCCACCCAAAGAAGAGCCAGGAGAGGGAAACGACCAGTCAGTCAGTCCACTGCCCGCTTCAGCCGGTGTGATGGCGGGACAGAGCTACAGCCAGAAGTTGAGATTCCAATGGGGATGCAGCTTGGATGGGTCTCACCACAGGGCTCAGCCTGGTGCCATCCTACCATAAAGACTCCTAAAATATGGAGGACATCGTTTTGGGGTGAGGCACTTTGTGGTCTGATGTGGGTCACTTCCAGCTTTCAGAATCAGCTAGCTTCCTCCAAGTAAGAATTCTTTCCAGAAAAAGGCAGATCTTCAATTTTGCGTGTAAACCTCAGCTTCTGTCATCTGAAATATCAGTCATAACGAGCCTATATCATTGGCTTGCTTGGATGAGAAAATAAAATGATCTAAAGCACACTGCTTGGTCTTCATATATCCTTAGTAAAGGTAATGTTAGCACTTATTTAGGTATGAATATTTAATGTTTCACAAGGAGTCTGCATGTCAGTCAGGAGAACAGAAACAACTCTAGATGTTTCAAATAAAGAAACAACATAAGGAATTGGTCCCACAAATAATGGAAAAATGGAGGATCTAAGCAATGGGACAGGGAGGGATGCCAGAGGTTGGCAGCAATGAGAAGCTGCTGTAGTTTCGGCACTGGAGGAACAGTAGGAGGAGAGTTCAGAATCCAGAGCTTCAGTACCAATTTGAAAATATGGTCAGACCCGTCTTCAGGGTATGTTGGGACAGTCAAAGATGAGTCTGCTGTTCCACAGCTAGAATCACAGGAGGAGGGTGGCTACTGTTACTATTCCAGACACTACTGGAGGTAATGCAAGGTGAGAAGAAAATTCCCAACTTTTTCATTCTTCCCACCTTCCAGTCTTGCACTAGGGTCTCCCATAAAGTTACCCTGCAGCACGAGAGCAAAGGAATCAGGGAGATGCGGGTCTTCACCACACAGAGGAGGGAGCAGGGAGGGAGGAGGGAGTGGGGAAGTGAGCAACAAACAATTGCATTCTTTTATCTAGAGAGCTGATTTTTTTTTTTGCAGTACTTTGAAGGTAGTAAAAGTGGTATTAAGTTTCCCCAGAGCTTTTGACCTTGATCTTGCCCTATGTTAAATATTTCATGCTCTTCTTGTCCAGTCAAGTGCATGCTGTCAAATAATTTTTCTATCTCAGAGGTCACTATCTGGCAATTCTTGAGAAATTTACAGTATAACAAGACCAGCAGGTAGAGAAGACATTGGCAATAGTGATGTACATTAATAGTGACATTTCAACATTTCAGGCTTTATGGGCTTGAAAATTTGTTTTAAAGCTCAGAGCCTTCATTTCTAGATTTCTGGAAACTATAATATCTTAGCTTTTTATATACCAGTTACTTCATTGGTGAACACAATCCTGTGAGGTAGATGGATAGGAATTGATATCCCTCCTTTTAAGAGTAGAGAAACTTGTTCAGTATGAAAGAGCCATAATTAATAAAGATAAGATTAAAATCTGATTTTGTCTAATTCTAAAACTATTATCTATTTTTTCATTCTTTACTTTTTCTTCCTCAAGGGAGAAAGGATGAGTTCAAAGACAATGGTATTTATTAGGATATTTAATTCTTTCATTGAGATACCTTCATTATTGTGTATTAAATTCCTGTAAATATATGGAGACTGTTTCCAAATATTTTACTTTCCCAAATTTAAACTATTCATATAGTCCTTCATACATATCATGCTGTTTTAATAAGTTGAGCTTTAGAATGTGTTTTGACAGTTAGTAAAAAATATCACCACTCTTTTTGGTCTTGATCTTTTTTCAATATTTGTCTTGGTTCTTTATGTATACTTTTTTGTTCATGAATAAATTTGGAATCTTCTCATCAAATTTTAAAAGCAATTTATTGGAGTTCTATTAGGATTATATTGAATAGTAAATTAATTTGAAACTGTTATTTTTGCAATATTAAACCTTTTAATATACCAACATGAGGTAGCTTTCCATTTATTCAATTCTTCTTCCTGTCCTTTGATAAAGTTTTATGGCTTTATTCAAGCAAGGCTTGCACATTTCTTGTTAGATTTATTCCTATGGCTATTATAGTTTTGGTTGCAGGCATGAATAAGGTATTTTCTCCCACTGCATTTCATAATTGGCTGTTGCTGATGCAGGGAAAAGCCCCTTGTTGTGGTGTGCTATTGTATCTAGTCACCTTCCTAAACTCACTTCATGGTTTAAATGGCTCTTCAGTGCACTATCCTGGATTTTCTAGGTAGGGAATCAGATTGCTTATCTTCCTTGCTATATTTAAGTTGTTCGTCCTTTTATGCCTTTACTCCCTGCAAGCACTGTATAATATATCTCATTGCCTTTATGTCCTGTCTTGAATTGTAGTAATGTCTCTGCATTTTATTGCTCTTAGTAGATTGTCTGAGGGTACAACGTGTCTTATTTATCTTTGTACTATCTCTCCCCATTCCCTCAAGACCCCAGGACATTACCTGGCATAAAGTATATGCTCAATAAGTGCATCTATGGCAATTATTCATGCCTGTGGTATAGCAAATTATGTATATTAATCCTATATTAAGTTGTGTGGTTAAATAAAATTTTGTTTTAGCGAACATATCTTAACCTGATTTGTTATTTTGTATTTTGACCAGGCAAGTTAATTACAATGGTCTGCGGATAGATGTCTCCAGAGCACAACGGGGAACAAAGATTTTGGGCATTGGAATTAACACCTCAAGCATAGAGGAAAAATCTATTCATTGTTCTTCCCTTTCAGCTAAACACACACGCACACACACACACACACACACACACCCCTAGGACTAAACAAAGTCCACCCAAAGAGGAAAGGGGAGGAGCTCTAAAGCTGCTTCTAAATCAGGAGAGGGAATCCTGTATCTGGAATTCTGATCAGTAGGGCATCATTTACCCCTCAGAAACCTTCATATTCAAACTAAAGACAGAGTTTCAGCCTTGTTAGCCATGCAGATCACAAGCACTATCTTCAGCAGGCTGATATACTAGTAGATGGAAGGGCAGGGGTGAGGTCTGTATTTTTACCACCCATGCTCCTGCTCCCCATCCCCGTGGGCCAAACCAGTCCTAGGCCTTGACACCTGCTCCAGGTCTCCTGCTGGTGGAGGCAGAGGCAAAACCATCACTTGTTTAACTTGAGGGCAGAGCTTCAGAGTTTGGCTGAGTCCGACGACAACTTTTTTTCTCTGCTTCTGCTCATCACCCCCAGCCTGGCAAAGAGCCTGGTTCACAAAGATTTTGGTAGCTGTGAAAAGGTAGCTGTGGTGCTCCAGAGATATAGACAGAAGGAACAAAGGAGCACATGGAGCAGCAGGGCCAAAGGAGGTATCTTCTTGTCCTCCGCTCCAGACCAGCTACCCATCTCACCTGCTCCTGAGGGACAAGCAAGTGAAGGGAGCTGCTCATGGTCTGCTGCAGGTGCCTTCCTGGGGAGACAGCTCCAGTCACGACTCTAGAACCTCAGTCTAGCTATAAGTTCTTCAGCCTGGCAGAGTAATTCGCCTCAGGGAACTGGGCCCGAGCTTCACCCCTGAGAGCTTCCTCCCAGGACCCTGTCACACTGAGGACAAGCGCAGCTCTGTGTGGTCTGGAGAAGAGACCTGGCACCATTAAAGTATTTCAAGCTGACCAACAATACAGCTATAGAAAAATAAAGAATGTCTACACTGGGAGGGCACCAGGAAAGATAAATTCATATAATCCAGGGAGCATTTTGGAGTTTCGTCTGCAAAGTGGAGGGAACCACGAAGGCCTGGAAAGATTATGCAGGAGCTAGTCTTCTGCTACATCAATGTGGTCTTCCTTTTGCAAACATGCTTACCTCTCTCTAATCTTGCACTAATTTCCTAGGACTGTTATGGCTAATGTCACACATTGGGAAGTTAAACCAGCAGAATTTGCTTTCTCATAATTCAGGAGGCCAGAAGTGTGAAATCAATGTGTCAGCCACATTGCCCGCTTCTGCAAGCTCTGAGGCAGAATTCTTCCTACACTCTGCTACCTTCTGGCGCTGCCAGCAATCTATGTTGTCCCTTGTTATATAGATACTTCACACCAATCTCTGCCTCCATCAAGTAGAGAAGCTTCTTTTCTGTGCCTGCCTGTATCCTTTTTACTCTTACAAAGACACTCATTGGATCCCAGGCTCATCCTAGTCAAAGATGATCTTGTCTTGATCCTTACCTAATAATTCTAGAAACAATCCCATTTCCAAATAAGGTCACATTCTGAGGTTCCAGGTGGGCATGAATCTTAGGAGGACCCTATTGAATCCATCATGGGTCTGTGATTTCATTAATTACACCTGATTCTCTACTTTAGTTCATCTAGGAAAACACCCTCCAGTGACGGCTAAGTTTGCAAACAGCTGCTCCCAATTCCAGCAAAGAAACAGGAAGCAAGAGAGCTGACCACTTCTTTAGTGTCCACATGTGTCCAGGTCCTGTGCAGCCCTCAATTTATTTAATCCCCTACCTCCCTGTGAGATATCCCCATCCTCTTCTTCTAAATCCCCCAATCCCCATTCTTTCCTAAAATAGGAAGACAGAAACCTGGAGGGATTAAAGACTATTTTTTGAGATTGTGAAGCCCATGCTAGGGTTTGACCTGACCAGAACCCATTTTTTTTTTCATTACATAGGAGCGAACACTGTGCATTTCTTGCATAATGATAATAGAAGCTGTGTGACAGACCTTACATTTGCTGGAGAAAATAGGTAGTAGGTACACAGGACCACACTAAGTGGTACTATGCGTTCTAATTTTAAAACTGCAGAGTGAAATGGCAAGACCTAGGGAAGAGTTGTGGTCAGCAAAGACTTCTCTAGAGAGAGATGTCTAAACTGAGATTCTGTGTCAAGGAGGACCCAGCCATAGGTACAGCCCAGGCAGGGGAAATGGGAAGTACATAGGCCCTGAGGTGAGAATGCAACTGTCAAATGAAGAGAGTCAAGGCTGGGACTGGAGTGAAGTCAAGGTGGTGGACAGATGAGATCAGAGAGGGAGGGAGGCAGAGGCCAGATCCAGCAAGGCCTGGGGATTGAGGTTAACAGGGTCAGCAGGGACTGAGGTAAACACAAAACCGTGGAAGGATTTCGTCAGCTGGTACAACGTGTCCCGATGTGGTCCATGTGTGGTCTTGTGTACAGCACTGATTGTTTCTGCCTGAGAGGAGCCAATAGCTAGGAGGCTATGGCGAGCAGCCCAGATGAGAAGCAAGAGACAGTGAAAGGCCGGGACAGGATGGAAGTGATGGAGAAAGATACGGAGTGAAAGGATTCCTGGGATAGAGCTGGTTGGGATGGGGAATAAGCGGTGGTATGAAAGACGATGTGAATCTCTACGTTGACTTAGGTGCCTGGGTGGAAGGAGGTTTATTTGCAAGGGGAGAGTTCAACGTGTGTGAGGAAGGGTGGGGAGGGTGAGCCAAGCCTACTGCCACTCCCAGTCCCTTCCCCACTTTACCCAAGTTGGCACAAGATGTTAGCCACCATCCAGTTCCTAGCGTACATTAGACAATCACTGCATCCTGAAGGCAGAACACTGGGGGAATCCAAGCTAGCGCCGCATGGAGGTGCAGAGAGAACCCTGGAGCCTGGCACAGGTCTGTAGGGCAGACTGAGGGAGCAGCGGTATGGCTGGGACGGCGTGGGGACAGCTGTGGCGGACCTCTGTGCACAGGCAAGCTTCAGGCATAGAGGAAATGGGTCCTGGCGGAGGAACTGAAATGGGAAGGCGAATAAACTCCCTCTGGGCATTGGCAGGAACAGCAGCCCCGGGCCGGGCTCAGACGCACAAAAGGCTGCGGAGGTGGGCGTGTTGTGGGAGGAGCAGTTGGCGGAAAAGCTAACTATCCCTGGCTGGCAGGGAGGTGGGATGGTGCCTTTCATGCCTGTCGGGTGGCACACTGCAGGGTGGGGCCTCGGCGAGCCCCTTGGATGCTCTGTTCCTGTCAACCGTGGCCCGGAGGAAAGGAGCTGATAGCAGGCGCCGAGGCAACCTTGTCTGAAACTACCTGGAATGTGACACTTCCTCTCTTCCAATTTCTACATTTCTGGAGAGATTTCAAGTTTAACAGGTAAGGAAAATCTCAGACTAAAGGATGAGTCTCTAACTGTGGTACACCAAGTGTCAGGTAGGAGTGGGGAAGGCATTGTCTCACACACGACAGGCTCCCGCACACCCCTTAGATCACACCCTGTGGGCTGCCAGCCTCCCGCTCCACTCATGAGCCCAGCTTGCTCGCCTCTCAGTCCGTCAGAATACTTCATTAATTGCAACATCTTGCTCCCCGGACATACCTCTTTCTGTATCAGGCAGTCTTTTAGACACTAAGTCTAAATGCAAATATTTAAAAGTCGTTATTCATTCTCTATTCCTAAAAAGAACCTAGGTAGTTTACCCATGAATTAGGGGAGTTAAGACAAAGGCTTTCTAAAGAGGTTGTTGAAAGTACATAAAAGGAAAGGGAAATAACATCAGGAAATCGGAAAAAGAAGAGGTAATTTAGCTCACAGCTTACGGCATCCCTACAAGAAAAAAAGAAGAAGAAGGAAGCACAGTTTGTGTTCAGCCTCCACACCTGAACAAGGCAGGCTGCACAGCAGTAAACATCTGGTGATGTGCTGTACGATCCTGAAGGAGAAATTTCATTGGAGATAGACACAGGTCTAAAACGCAGGTATGACGTTGGGCAAGGCATTAAGTTCTTTAAGCCTGAGGGTTCTTTTTTTCTTGTATAATGAAGGCAATTATTGTAGGCAGGGTGCCCAGGAGGTACACTGCCCCTGTATCTGCCTCATAATTCTGGGAGGAGATGTGTCATGGAGACCTTATGTAACAGCAGAGACAATGCCATCTGGTCACATCCACCTCCTCTCTGGTTGCACAGCCAAACTCTCCTAGAAGAACACTCCTCTCAGCGGAAAGAACAGCACCCCCTTAGCCCTGGAAAGGGGAGCAGAGGGTTTTCATTGGCTGAGACTGATGTTTCGGGCACTCCGGAGGCTGCTGATGTGGAGTAATTTTCTCTGGTTTGCAGCTTGTCTTGGAGTAAAAATCTGGCAGCCCTGGAGGCTGTGGGAGACACCTCCATTCCTTAGAAAGCCTGAAAGTGACTGTGCACCTCAGACACCAGCCAAGCTCCCCTCAGTGTGTTCTGTGCACCCTGCTTCTTCTGGCACCTCTTCTGTGGGTTCAGTATCCTCACAAGAGCCTGTTCTCAACCTCTGTCCCATGTCAGGCTTCCTGGAGAGAAACCTAGATTGCAAAGTCATTTCTGTCTTGTACCTCTCCCTCAAACTGCTCCTCTCCATGATCCAAGCAAAGCCTTGCTCTCTGGTAGGGACAATGAGAAATGAACAGAAACAAACTCTTCATAAGCCAGCAGCAGGCAACACATGTTAAATGTTCTCATTTAATCCTCCGGATGACTCGATTCTATCTTCATTTTACATCAAGGGAAATGGAGTCTCAGCAACTTTCAGGGTCATCCAGCTGACACAAAGTGGGGAGGGAGTAAATTCATGATTTTTAAAGTTTTAGCCACTTCTCTTACCTAGGCAGCACTGTAACCTTTTTATATTTTATATTTTTATTGCAAAGGAGAGGGAACGTTTGTCCCACACAAGACTGTATTAATTGTGAAATTAACTTTTAGATAAGAGTTATTTTGAGTGAAGAGAACCTTCCTAGAGCCCCTTAGATGACACCAGGAGTATTTATCTCCTTTGTGTGATGTTTTTTTTAAATACATAAAATAAGAATCATAAACAAGTGACCATTTTTAATTGTCATTATTGTTATTGAGGTAGGTCAGATTAATCAAATTTTGTTGACAGATGGCCAGGAAGGTGGCAGAGAAGAAGTGAAATCTTGCAAGATTTTTAAGGGTCAAAAGATGTTATCAGGCCATCAAGAAGGAGAAGGGTGTAGCAGGTGTTGAAATCAACATGAGCAGAAGCATGCAACACTTTGCTGTTCAAGGAGCTGGATGAGATAGTTGCAAACAGAAGGCAGAGCACTCAACTGACTGCTCCTATGAACACCCCAGTCCTTCCCATCAGGCTTGTGGAATGGGGCAATAAAAACTGCTTCCTCTTCCCTCCTTTATAGGACAGAGCACATCCACCCCATCCCCACTGCTCCAGTACAGATGGGCCATCCGGTCACTGTGGTGCTGGTTATTCAATCTGCTACTCTAGCCACCAAGCCTAGAAACCCACTCAGCCAGCACAGAAGGTGGGGTGGGGTGGCTAATTGGCAGATGAGTCTTCACAGGGGGCCTGCTGTCCTCACCCTTGGCTGTCCCTGACACTGCAGCAGATGGCCTGTCTTCTCCAGCCCTTCAGAGATAACCCCTCACAGTTACTGTTCCACAGCTGCCATGCGCGAAGCTTAGCTTGGTGCTTCAAATGTGTGCCTGGAAGATTATGTAACCCTGCTGGCAGGAGAAAGCTGCCACACTTGGCGAGTTTAGCAAGATTGAATGTGTCAATGGTAGGTTTTGAATATGAAATAATGCAAATGCCTCTTTAGTCTCATTTGAATTTTTTTTTAAAAGTCAAGATTAGTCATGTTCTTTCTAAAGTGCTGCAGATCGAGAGTATGCTTAACTCACACATCCATTCAACAAGTGTATACTAGGGTTTGGGATCACCAGGGGAATGTGATATATCAAGAAGTCAGTGCAGCTAACAATATTTCCTTCACGGAGTTTACATTCTAGTAGGGTAAAACAGACAATAAATAGTAAATAACAAATACATACATTATGTCTTATGACAGAAAATTAGAAATGTCATGGATTTCATAAAAAATAAAGCGGAGGAAAAGAGGTCAGAAGTCTGAGGTGACGGTGAGTGTGAAGTCAGCAGGCAGACAGGAGGCAGGGGACAGATCTTGAGTGACACAGATTGTGTTTAGGTGTCTTTTTCTTCTTGTTGTGACAGGCTCTTGGTAGGTAGGCCTGGATGGAACTGCTGGGATCATTCTGGAATGTCATGAGACATCTCCAGAAAAGGCCTCCTTTGGGAAGTCTACAGGAGAACAATTTCCTGACTGTCTTAGCTCCCTTTTCATTGTGGGGACACAATACTCAACACCTCTGACTTAAGGGAGGAGAGAAGTTCATTTTCTCTCAAAGTTCAGAGATGCCTTCCCTTGCATGACTGGCTAGCAATGGTAGCATGGAGAAATGGCCTGGCACAAGACTGCTGCTAATCCTGTTGTGGGCAGAAAACAGAGCAGGAAGAAAAGGGGACGGGGGCAAGAGCCTATGCCCTTCTCTATGTTGTGGCCCCTGTGACCCGTCCCTCCTACGACCCTTCCTTCTAACAGCTCAGGAAACCATCAACAGGTTAGTCTACTCGATCCAATTAATCCCCGTAATCCCATCATCTTCTCAGTACATGAAATTTTGTGAGGACACTCTAGATCCAAATCATAACCCCTGCTAAGGGGTCCAGCTGTCTCAATGCTGAGCACAGGGGCTCTCTAGATGTGAGAGATTCAGAGCCAAAACCTAGTAAATCCAGGCAAATGGGAACAGATGGCCATTCCATCCCCGTACCAGTGCTTCAGTATATCCCCACTTCTTAACGAGGCCAGTTAGCCTTCAGCCCAGCCCCACAGAGTGGACTCTAGCTGCCCAAGGCTTGAGCCTTTTCTAACTGTCTTTTAAATCTTCCTGTACCTGAGTCTTAAAACCAAGGGATTTTGTCAAGCTCAAACAGCAAACTTGCCTTCTGTGATTTTTAGTCCACCTCTGGGGCCATTTCCTATGTGCTTTTGAAGGCCTCAAGGGAGTGTTTTGCTTAGAGATACTGTGGCACTGAAACATTTGCCTCAAGTGAAGTTTGAATATTCCCCAAAGTGTTTTTGAGACTTTTCTGGAGTCACAGACATTTAGGAGCTGAATGAATCCAGAGCTCCTCCAAGAGTGCAAGGCTCACCTTTGGTACAATGTCAATTTACACCTTTTGGTGTGATCTTTTTCATCACCAGGCATCCTAGCTTCAACTTGTGCATAAATAAACTCAAAAGTCTCCTCCGTTGCCTTCAACCAGTCTTCTATGTTCCTGTTTCAGCCAACGGACACATCATGCTCTCCTCAGCTAAGATGAAAGCCTGGATGACTCCTCTCTCTCGTCCTTTCTCTCCCATCCCACACTAATGAATCACTTGGCCTTACCTCTGTACTGTCCTCTGAGCCTGTCCTCTCATTCTTGTCTGTGTGGCTACTGTTGTTGTCCAGGTTTCGTTATCTGACACTTAGATGACAAGTCAGTTCATTTGTGTTTCTGCATCCTCCCAAACCCTTTTCAACATCAACAATGAGACCTTTTAGAAATACCAGGCTCTATCTTCCTTAAAGAACATTCAATGATTTTCCATTATTCATCGAATAATATCCAAGTTACTTAGCATGGCATATTTGGTCCTCTGGGAGTCATCATTCTGCCACCTCAATCTTCTGTGCATCACTCTAACCTTAGTTTATGGGCTGCCAGAGTGAGCACACTTACTTGGCCCTGTGGAATCTCCTTCCACCTGTGTAGCCTGAAACCAGCCGTCCCACCGGCCACAGAGTGCCATGGTTGAACAACCTGACATTCCTTGGCAGCATCTTCATTCTTATTACACCCGCTGGAGGGCCCTTCTCCTTTTATAAGTTATTTCAAGACTCAGCTAATGCCTTCCTTCAGGACATTTTCGTGATGCTTCCAGATAAGCCGAGGTGCTGTGCTACCTGTCACCTGCTGATACTCAATAGCGCCTCTGACCTTGTAGGCTGGTCCGCATAGCACACAGGCTGGAAGTCTGGAAACTACCCTACCCAGATTTATTTGCCAACATGAAATGGTTCTTACTACTTTCGCAAGGGAGCTCCCTTGAAGCAAGACAGAAAAAACCTCTAGTTTAAATTCTTTACGTGGAAGACTGGTGCATGAAATTAGATGGAAAAAAGAGTAAATTGTTATTTAGTTCCAGGAATGGCAGATAGATGCACCAGTCGATGGCAGATTCAGGCATGTCTTTCACCTTCTGATTTTGTGAAAATCTGTCTCAATTTTCCATCAGTATTATTTTCCTGGATCTCTCATTAGCTTATAAGTCTTTAGAAAATACCTTAAAATAAATTCCTTCCAGTTGACGTGTGTAAAGCGGTTTCTATTTCCCTGATATGTGTGCTTCCTACTTTTTCAGGCATAACGAACATTTGTATATCCAGTACCTTGTCTAGATTCAGCATTTAATAAGTACTATTGTTACTAAGTCAAATTGAATTATGAAAATAAGTGGAAAATACCATAGTTGTTTTACCCCTGAAGCACCTCCATGAAACATGGCATCTTGTTCCCTCATTGAATTATTTTTACCCCTAGTTTGCTCTCTATACAATGTCAGATCATGTGTGGAATGAAACATAACCAAAAGAAAACACTTGGAATAGGATAGCCACGGGTTCGAATCCATATTTATTACCAGTAATATGCGATCTCGAGGATTTACATCCTCTAGCCTTGTTCTCCAATATGCATGATGAGGATATTTATCTTTTCCAGCATACTTGTAAAAATTGATATTCAATAATCATTAGCTTCTTTTTCCTTCCAGAGCTGAAGTGTGAGCTTTTTGAAATGTAAGCTGTTGTGCCAGGATGTTCATCCCTTTATCTACTCATTTCACAGTTGGGGAAACTGAGTTCCAAAGAGGAAAAGTGACTGGCAAAGATTGCATAGTTATTAAGTGATAGAGCCAGGACCAAGATCATTTTCTGATTCCAAGTGTGCTTCATTTTTCTCCTAGAAATATAAATAAGGACAATAATTTTATGATTACAGGATAGAAATTGCCCATCTCTCAGTCACGGTCCCAAATGAAAGGTAGGCAGGTAGGAAGGAAGGAAGAAAGAAAGGAAATAAGGTGCCCTGTTTGTTTCAGGTGTCTTGCG
The DNA here is from genome assembly GCA_004027205.1 of Ctenodactylus gundi. Taxonomy (NCBI): domain Eukaryota; kingdom Metazoa; phylum Chordata; class Mammalia; order Rodentia; family Ctenodactylidae; genus Ctenodactylus; species Ctenodactylus gundi. The sequence goes on from PVKB01002467.1 coordinate 161,367, forward strand.
ACATGAATTTAGCATGAACTGGCTGTGGGAAGATTCACCTCTAACCGCAGCTACTCAGGGCTGAGGAGGGGAGGTGCAACACAAGGAGACTTTTATTTAAAAAATTGGTGTGAATGAGAAATAAGAATATGTTCGACTTGTGAGATTTGTTTTGTTACTGCAATGTAGCCTATCCTTCCCAGACTGAAATAGGACATGCAGTAATGGAGAATCCATGGGTTTGGGCTGATGTGAGGTAGGGCAACTTAGACTGAAGCCATCCCTGGCATTATATGAATGGAAGCTTGTATAAGATGCTTGGGACTGTAATTTGCCAGCGACATTTATGCTCCATGTTAGACCATGATACCTAGATTTTGAGATAGGCCTTGAGACTTTTGGATTGTTACAGATCAGGGCTGGACACTGGTGGAAGGTAGAGACTCATATGTCTCTGATACCTTTACATTTTTCCCTCCGTCCCTCCCTCCCTTCCTTCCTTCCTTCCTTCCTTCCTTCCTTCCTTCCTTCCTTCCTTCCTTCCTGTGTCTGGTATCAAATTGCACTTAGGACTGAAAAGATACTTGTGGGCTGCCCTGGAATCCCTGTCTGGTTCATGGGCTCCTGTTTTGGTTTGGATTTGGATTATTCCCCGAAGCGTCATGTATACAAATGTTGTGGGTCATAGAAGGCTTTCACATGCTGGTAAGAGGCAGAGCCTCGCCAGGAGGGATGGATCGCTGAGGGCGTGGTGGATCACTGAGGATGTGTCCTGGAAGATGGGCTCTTGCCCTGGTTACTCCTCAACCTCCTCTCTTTCCTCTTGCAATGCCATGAACAACTGTTCTCTGCCAGATCCTTCTGCCATGCTGCCACTACCTGCTGACTGCGTGGACAGAGACCTCTAAAACACGAACTAAAATAAACCTTTTCTCCTTTAATTTGTGAGTGTTCGGTATTGTGTTCCGGCAACGAAAAAGTGACTATGGTAGCACCTGAAACCATCTCCTCTTTTACATTCACAGTTTGTGGATTGTTCTTTGCACATAGTCTTGACATCCTCATGTGTTGGGGGACCTAAACTGTGGGATTTTCCTCAGAGGAATGGTAGAATGCACAAAGAAGTATAGGTGTTCTGGCTAGACAAGTATATGCCATTTTCCTAAATTGAGGGGCCAGAAAACTAGACACAATTGTTATACATTTTATAACTCAGAAGAGAATTGTTAGAAATGGTTTATGATCAAAGTAATAGGGATACTTTTGCTTGAAGGTTATACAAATGGGATAGGGTTAGAAAGAGTTTCTATACAGTAGTGAAGGGAGAGCAAAAGGTCAAGGTGAGACACTTATTATGAGGGAGAAAGCAGACCTCGACGGCAAAAGTTTCTGAAACGTGTCAGGAAAATGTAGTTTGGACTGGAAAAGAAATGAGGGAATTCAGGTAGGAAATCATGACTTAATGAAGTCCAGGTTAGATGTTGGACTGGTCTCCTCCAACATCTGGTACTGTAAATATCTAGTATTAAGTTGTGAAGTCAGGATCACAGTAAAGATTCCTAGAAGGCAGGGACTTATATTTTCAACCCTACATCCCAACATTCGGAACAGTTCCTAGCACATAGTAGGATCCCCAAAGATAGCTTTTAGATGAATCTCTGTGGAAAAGGTACATTGTGGTGGACTGAGTATTTTCAGAAAAATGAAATTTGCAGTATATATTTGGATGATAGTTTCTTTTGCCTTGAACTTTTTGGCTTTCTTTTTTACTCTGGGGAATCATTCATGAGCGCAGTTGAGATTATGACCACAGATAGCTGGGCTTGAAATAAAGAAATGGGAAAACAAAGAAAAGTACCAGGGTCTGGAGAAATGGCTCAGCGGTTAAAGCGCTTGCCTCGCAAAAGCTAAGTCAAGCGCTAAGTACCCAAGTTCAATTCTCCTGCATCACATAAGCCAGGCTTGATGGTGCATGCCTGTAATCCCAGCACCTGGAGGCTGAGGCAGGAGGTTTGCTGTGAGTCCAAGGCCAGCCAGGCTCCACAGTGAGTTCGGGACCAGCCTGGGTTACAGAGTGAGACTCTGTCTCAAAGAAAAGAAAGAAAGAGAGAAAGAAAGAAAAGTACCAGGATCCAGAGAATAACGTTGACCCTACCCATGGTACAAGGAAAGGGCCAGCTTCAGAAGGAAGTTATACACTTTGGAACTTAGCCTTCCGGCAGCTAGAGACCTACCTACTCAGGGAGAAAGAGAATGTCAGATGGCTATTTTAACTACTACCAGGAAGGAGGGGCAGACTGAAAGACTGGGAAGAGGAGAGATGAGGTTCTAGGCACCTACAGCACAAAGAGATGGGCTTTCTGGAACCTCAGATGCAGCTCTAGTTCCCAGTGTTACGTCAAAAACAAAATGGAAGAAAACTACCCTGATAGGCAGGACTCCTGGGGCCTGAGCAGGCGCCAGTGCGGCAGCAAGCAAGGCACAGACCTAGAATACCCAGAGATGCTGGTGACGATCAGAAAAGAACGGGGAAGTGAAGAGCTGAGTCTCACCTACGCCTAGTGTGGACAGGTCCTGTTCACAGAGGGAAAAGCAGGAAATACTGGTCACAGGAAACAGCCCCCGGGTGCCAAAAACACGAGGTCTAAGGGGGAAATGAGAATTGGGAAGCTTTAGGAATGTGGATTAGAGACGGAAATGATGGGGCCTCAAGTAAGACAGGGTGGGGCTGGGGCTGTCCCTGGGTAAATTCCAGCAGGACTGGCAATTCTAAGGAGCCTGATGAAAGCACATGTCATTTCGATGTTTTCCATTTGTTTTCTCCATCACCTTTCTCCAGACGTCACCGGCATCTGCTCTGCCTCGTGACTGGCAGCAGAAATATGGTTTCTAAGAACGTATCACTGCTGGGCTAAATTTGGTGGGTTTGGGGCCGGGGCAAGGATATTCTTGTACATCCTACTGACTTTTGTAGCCTTTGTAAAACAGAGCACACGAGAGCTTCAGAATGAGCTAAATCCAACCTCCTGGTCGCCTGGCAGCTACACCCATTCCTGGTAGACAGACGAGGAGGAGGAGGAGGGGAGCAGCTGCTCCAGGGAGACACCCAGGCTCCAGCTGGGAAGCCCACGGGGAGTCTCCGTGGGCAGGGTGATCTCAGGGGAAGGGCTTTAGCTTTCTTTGGTTTCTGATTTGCAAAACGAAGGAAGCTTGGCTTTAACTCTGATTTTGCACCTACAATTTAACAATGGCGAGAGCCCACAGCGCCGAGGGTCAGGGTGGGTTCAGGTTGCTGGTGTTACGCTGCTTGGGGTATTTTTATGGTGTCACATGGTGTTTTGGCCCAGCTTCCTCTGCTGAGCTATATTGGACACGGTCGCTTGAAATTTGAGATGAACAATAGAATCAGGATGAATTTTTGACCTAGGGTACAGTGGAGACAGAGTAATTTTTACCAAATGTCTTGTTCCAGCCATTTCAAAGGCTTTTGGAGGTAACAGCTGAATCACCCCCTCCATGGACCCTGATAAGGAAAGAGACAAGGCTGCCAAGGATGAGAATGGAGCTCCCCGACGGCCTCAGCCCCCCGGAAGGACCGGCTTTCCCTAGCTGCCTGCAGGCTGGGCACCTTACACCGGCTAGACAAAATCTGGATGAATTAGGGCTGAGCATTACACCCACCTGCCTCCTGTTTCTGCAAGGAGGCTGCTACTTGTTTGCCACCTGCCAACTCAGACCTTTCAAGGACGGTGGCATTCAGCAGGCCCATGCTGACCAGGAAGTGGAAAGGGAAGGCTGCAGGGATTGCCTGAACATGACACCCTAGCTGCTAAGGTGTCTGCCAGGGTGAACATGACCCCCTGTCTGGACAGAGGTGGTGGCACAGGGGATGGTGAGTAGATCCATTCTGCAAAGGCGAGAGGGCCCTTTGCTGTTGTGTGACGTTTGGGGTAAGTAGGGCCGAGGCGGGCTCTAGCCCCTGCCGGTTCCCTGGGAGTGCTTTTGTGCAGTGCACACCCTGCACAGCCATGCACAGTTGAATGCTCTTTCGCTCTTTGAAAAGCTGGTAAACACTAGAAAAGGCTTACTTATAAAAGACCCACACCTGACTCTGTTCTTTCTGTTCAGCAACGCAGGGAGGTCTTCAAGTCCAGGAAGGTAAGTAAAGAAAAACACCCTCTTTGGTCTTGCTTACCCGGGACTCGTGTGTCATGGGGTCACTGGGTACCCACATGTAAGCATCCTTAGGTCTCTTCCTAGTAGCGTTTCCTGTGATGCATTCTGTTTGCCTGAGCCCTGGACGGCAGGAGAGGTGAGAGGAGTAACCTCCCTAAATTGCAACAATAATGAAACGAACATTTGCTCCTCGAGTAGTAACGACATAAGGTTTAGTGGTAGTCAAACCCTTTCCCTCTTTTTTAAGAAAATCTCGTGTCATGTCTGAAAATTTACATCATGAGCTCTGTCCGAAACGAAGGATATTTAAACCCACACTTTATCTTTTTTTTTTTTTTTTTTTTGAGCTAGGGTCTTACCCTATTACCCAGAATAGCTCGAATTTCAGCCTCAAGAAATCCTCCTTCTTCAGGTTCTGAGTAACAGAAGCTACACCTGGGCACCAACCAGCTAATGAAACCCCATGTGACTGGTGAGAGGCGTGGTTTTGCCTCTTCCTAACCCTGTCACTATTGCCCTGCCCGTAGCTGTGAAATCCACTGTGCACTGCAGGGAACACTCACTGGCTGGTGGAAACTTGTTAAGACAGAACTCTATTAGATATGTGGGGTGGGGGACAAGAGTAATTAAAGTAGATCTTAAATCAGAATGTTACTACAGTGTCAGGTCACACCTGCTCCATGGAGGGTCTTACCTGTGACATAATCACGGAAGGTTCTTTAATTGGGAACTTTGCAAGGTGGACAAAATAATGCATTGAGCATGCCCAAGCTCAGCCAACACTGGGAGGAGAAACTAATACTCTTTAGATAGTTCCTCGTATCAGTGTAACACATAAGCGATGTAGCGTTGAAGTGGGTTCTCACAACCATGGCCAAACCCTGCAAGAAGCTTTGGAGAGCCAGTGCGCCACTGGGCTTGTCCTCTTCCACGCTCTCCTGTTCACACCTGTGGGTCCCTGAGGGCTCAGAACTGCCTGGCTTAAGAAATCCACATTTTCCCTCCAGACATTTAAAGCCAAATGCCCTTGACTTCATTTTCGCAAGTCCTTCACGCACATTGAAGCGCAGCCTCTGACAGGCCTCCTGCTCTTCCCTGGACCTGCCTGATCTGCCGGCCTTTGGTTTCATGTGGGGATGGCCGCAGAGGCTGCAGTGCCCCTATTTCTCTGCACAGAGTGCCCAGGTGTTAGGGTTTGCCTGGAACCATGAGATTGTCAATGCTAATACTAGAAAAGTTTAGGGTAGACCTGTCCAGTAGGTTACCTTACCTGGTGCCCTGTTTCTCCCATCATTCTAGAGGCTGTGTTCTGTGCACTTGAGAACTCCTGTTTGCTCTGGTGCCACCTCTTTTTACCTTCCCACTTTCTCCACCAGCAAGCTCCATAATGCAGCCTGGGCAGGAATATCAGGTCTGAGCCGGACTGATAGACAATTAAACTAAAAATTTCCCTTTTCTTGGTATACAGAGTTAATAGAAGAGAAGGGCTCACAGTCACAGGTGCTCCTGGTCTGCGGGGTCTAGCTAGCTAAGCTAATTCAAGCTGAGTCTCTTAGAATCCTCCTGATGATTAGAGATTGCGCTGCGTTTCTTTTGGTTTAAACAGTATCTCTGCCTCGTCTATGAAAAACTGTTCTTTTTCCTCATTATAGATTTATTCTATGCCACTCATTTTGAGGCTGGTCAAGGAGCTGTGTCATTTCCTCACTTTTTCCTGTTTCCATGATGCTCACGTGCTCCTAAATCCCTAGGAAGTTTTGGTTATTATTGTGTATGTGGGGTTAGAGCCTAGTCCACTGCCATGATGCCTACAGGTGTATGGAACCTTCCAGTGGGAGCCAAGGCAGCCAAAGTGCGATTTATAGGATCTGCTGGGAGAGTCACATGGCCATTCTGTGCCTATGGGCTTAGCGAGGGGAGGTAATATGCTGATACCATCAACTCCAGGACAGAGGTAATCTGTTTGCAATTCCAAACGCATTATTTCTTTATTTGTATTCAGTATCACAAAGCCATTCATGAGAAACACATTTTAAAAACATCATTACTATAAAATTTGTTAAACTGAGTGTAAACATTTTACTGGCAATATGTTCTGAAGAATTTTATTTTCTTTCTTTTACTTCTTTTTTTAAAATGAAACATTATTTCACAGCCGCCTGGCTCCTCGGTTGGGTCACAAGTTAATAATGTCTCTAGCTTGGGACAAAATTGGGCTGTTGCTGCCTGTCTTGTGAATTAGGCCGCGGTGGGTTTTCGTTCTTTCTGGCTGCAGCAGCAGGCAGTGCATCATCATTATGTAGCTTTCTTTTTTACTTTATCTTGTACCATCAAGTGTAATCAGAGGACCAAAGAGGGCCGGTGTTCCTTAAAAGGAGATTTCAGGCACAAAAACATTTGGTTTACAGGTCTCGCGGGAGGTCTGTGCTTCTCCCACAGGGGAGATTGCTCAATACAAATGCCACCGACTGCAGAGACGCTCTTGAAGAGGAAGACCATTCAAAGGGTACAAGCATATCCCCTTTGGCTTTTAAACTCTTTAGCATCCTAGAATTTAAACGGCTTTGACCCTCGACCTTTTCTGGTGTTACAGCTTTAGTGAAGATTCACAAGTTTAGGGTTCAGATATGTGTTTGCCTCCTCCTGGGTACATTGGTGGCAAGTGGGGTCCAGATCACTAACAAATGAGGAGAGATGGTACCCAGAGCAATTGAGTTATTTCCAGATAACGAGGAAATCAAGAGAACAATCATCGATCAGGTTCACCTGGGTCTGAACCCTGGCTCCTTCTAGCCTTGTGACCTTAGAGGAATTAACTACTTTTTCTGCTTCATTTTCTTATTTCTGAAATGGACATGCTGCTTACCCTGAAGAGTCAGTAAACACTGAAGATGGACCATATGAGTGTGTCTATGGTAGCTATCGACTATTTCATCTGTCTCTAAAGCTGCGACCTCTGCAGGGACTCACAGAGTATGTGGTGCTGCAGTGACCAGTGTGTTCTGGACTCTCAGAGCAGTGGCCTGAGGACCCCCTCGGTCTCTCTGAAGATGAAAAGATGTCTCCTTTATTTTCATCTGCACAATAGCCTCAGCACGTTAGCTTTTCCTGGTGTATGTTCGATGATCATTCCAAATGAACTTTCCCTCACTCCGGCCCTGTGGGGAGGACAGAGCTGATTATCCACACAGGTGTTAAGAGAAAAGATCACTTTCGGGAAGAATATAGACTTTTATGGAACATTTAGAAAGCAGTTACAACTAGATAACAGCTATATAGTTTGCCCACAGTTTTTAGAAGGGGCTTCGGGGAGGACGTTCCTTATACTCACCCCCTTCATGAATGTTAGTCCTCTTTTCATCGGGTGGCCACATACCTGACAGGCACAACTCAAAGGAGAAAAGGTTCATGTTGGAGCATGGGTTCAGAGCATGGTTGGTTGACTCCAAGGCAGAAGCAGCACGGTAGAACAGTGACTGGTAAGGGTATGGCACCTGGGGGGGAGAGAGAGAGAGAGAGAGAGAGAGAGAGAGAGAGAGAGAGAGAGAGAGAGAGAGAGAGGAGACTGGTAACAAGAATATGCCCTTTCAGAGTATGCCTCTAGTGACCGAATTTCTTCAGAAAGGCCCCAAATCCTAGCACCACATTCAGCTCTGAGCTTATCAACCAGCCATTGTGCAGATTAGTGCTCCTCAAACCCGATCGCCTTCCCAAAGCTCCAACTCTGAATCAGATTTTTGGAGAACACTTTAGATCTAAACCATACCAATAGGATCAGGAAATGGACAGTGGTGTTTATGCTATCCCGTGGCTGGTGTGAGGTGGCCAGGACCTCCAGAGACTGGGGACTTGGCTGTGAATCGTCAGCCCTCTGTGGAGACTAGCTTTACCCGCAGGGCCCATGTGGAGGCAAGCATCTGTAGTCCCAGAGTCAGGGCTTGGATCTGGGGTAGGCTAAACCATTTTTTTTAATGCTGTTTCTACTCCTAGGACCTCGATTATAATTCTATCTCCCAGTGACCAATCCTGAGATTTAACTATAATTTAGAAGTTGTTCAGACTTTCAGGGAACCAAGATCCTGCCATCTTAGGATTCTTAATTTGTTGAAGAAGACACGCATGTAAGTGTACAATTATCATGAGTATCATAAATGCTCTGAGAAAACCTAACGAGGTCCCGGGGGATCAGGTAGTCTCTTGAAAGACGTTTCTGAAGGGTAGATAGGAATTTCCCAAGTGAAAAGAGAGTGAGAGTATCATTAAAGGGAAGTAGTATATGCAAATTTCAGGAGATGAAAAAATGAAAAACCCTGGTGCATTTGAGTAGCTGAAATTAATTTGCGATTGTGACAGGACAAGTGTTTACTGAGATTTCAAGATATGAGTATGTATATGTATGTATATATATGTACATATATACATATATGTTAGAGAGGAAAGCAAGAATCAGATCATGCAAGACCTAGTAGAACAGAGAAAGGAGCTTGGAGTTTGGTTTGAAGACAAGAGGATCCGCTTACTGGCTTTATGAGGAGGAATGATGCAATCAAATGTGTATTGCCCATTCAGCCCTGGCTTCACCTGTGCCGACATGTTGGGATTGAATGCTGCAGGTGTGATGTGAAGCTCCATAGCCTAGAGGCACAGGAGAATCTACAGAACCTCGTCCCCCTATTTGGGAGAACAGCAGCTTGTGATCGAGCAGCTTCTTGTTGCCCAAATTCACTTCCCACCAGAACAAGAGAGGGAAAATGTCTCTTTCAAGCAGCTAGAATAAAAAAAAAATCACTTTTATTCAGTGTAGACTATTCTGTTTCCAGTTCTTTACTCCTAAGAAATCACCCTTCTGGAGCTTCAAAAAAAAAAGCCCAAGTGTTGCAGGGCTTTATAAATAGCAGGCCCTATATTTGCATTTTTTTTTATCTTCCTAAATCTGTGGGGCTGTAGCAACCTATGCTAAGAGTTTTTGCTAGCCTGGAAGCTTCTTTTAGCTTCTTTTTTCTGTGTTTTGTCCAATACGTAGCTTAGATTTACGAAATGACCCAAGGGAAATTTGTGTATCAGTTCTCTCTCTTTCTGTCATTCTCTCTTTTCATGGTTCCTTTTTCTCCAGCTTCTTGGGCTGCAAGTCCTGATTTCTATGAAGCTTGAATTCTATTTTTGTCTGTCCAACCCACTACCTTGAGCTGTTGTCTGGACCATTGCATTTTATTTCCATGCCAGGAATTAATAAATTATTCAAGGAGAAGCTAAACAGTAGGATGCAGGGCTTGCCACAAGGTGTTTCCCTTTTTTGAATATTTTGTCCCCCAAGTTTTGGATTCATTTGATGTTGTCACACACAATAAAATAGCTGTTATGGATAGTTACCCAGTAATTATAGTTTTCCTTAGCCAGAGAGGCCTCTGATACCATCTACTTTGCCTTAATTGGGAGTTTTAATTCTGGTCTTAAAATTAATATATTTCTTAAATGTGCAAAGCTTATGAAAATAGAACAAAAATAATAAATTTAAAAACAGGTTAAAAACAAAGCCAGTAAAATTAAAATTGTAAATTTAAGAAGATAAGCGATGGGTTTAAATATGACTATCTCTTAACTTCAGATTTTTAATTGTATTGTGTGATGATTAAGCTCTCAAATCTCTCTTCTTTCTTCCAGTAACTGAAACGCTTAAATTCTAATTTATACCATGTGCTGTGACATTATTTGGCCTCCACATTGCATAAACATTATATTTATGCATAGGATTCAAATATGTCCTTTTCTCTTTGGCTCTGAAGACTTAAAATAGTGTTCTTTGGCACCAACACAATGTCAGAGATGAACACAAACGTCGGCACTGAAATGGCACAGCCATCCTTGCATCAGGGTGGACATCTTGGTGTTTTGGGATTAACTTATACTAATATTCTTAGATGATAATTTAGTGGAAATGGAAATATGAAAAATTGTCTTTCTGAGGCTTTGAAGACTTGATGAATGTGATGTATACCCCAGTTACTGAAATGACTCAGTCATGGGACCGGCAGGGTAGAATCGAAGCACTTCCACGCCAAACCTCCCACCCTGCTCATCTCAGGACTCTCATGTCCACAAATGAGAAATATAGATGCTCAACTGGAAATCTCTAACAGTGTCCTGGGCATTCTTAGTCCCTAAACCCTCCCGTTCCCAGCCCTCAGCTTTCACCCACTTGCTTCTCCCTAGTAAGGAACAGGTAGTTGAGGACTTCAGCTTTTCTTCCTGAGAAAATCTGGGAGACAGGAGTCCTCAGTGAGGCCAGTGCAACCTCAGATTCAACCTAGCATTTATCTTCTTGCAATAATGGGCGTGTGTGGATGTGTGTGTAAGAGAGAGAGACGGAGGCACTAAACTGTGGCCCCCTTCCCGGTTCCTACATGTGTCCCCTGAGTGACTCAGAAAATGATAGCACTTGAAAATGATTTCTTTAAAGAGGTAATTAAGTTAAAATAAGGTCATTAGTATTGGCCTTGAGCCAATATGCCTGGTGTATAGACCTCATGAGCAGAGAAGAATTGGACTCCTTCAGATACAGGGGCGAGGGGATGACAAAGTAAAAACAGAGACAAGACAGCAACAAGCTGAGGAGAAAGGCCGTGGAGGAAACCAAACCTGCCACCATCTCGATCCTGGACTTCCAGACTCAAGAACTGCAGTAAAATCAAGTTTTGTCATCTGCCCCCACCGCCGACTAATTAACACCAAGATAGGAGGAAGCAAAGGAGGAGAGGTAGGAGAAAGAACGAGGCGAAGGAGGGTGAGGAGTGCCACTACATCCTGGGATGGAGGGCTTGCTATGAAGTGTTTCCCTGTATTGAAGATTTTGTCTCTCAGATTGAGACGAGAAGGGAAGGAGTCAAAAACAAAACGAAAGGGGAGAAAAATTAGAAATAATAAAATGAAAAAGGAGAGAGAGGGGCTCAGGATCTGGCAAGTAGACAAACATGGTCTCGGTGCCTGGGGTTTGCGTGGTGTCCGGGCAGGCTAAGAGTTGGTGGGCAAGTTGTTTCCCACAAAGAAGACTGTGTGTGGAGACCCAGGCTTTCATTCATTTCATTTTTCATTGCACAAAAAGCTGGCGAACTACTTTTCCAGAGCTGAGGGACTCCCTTCTGGCTTGGGATGACCACAGGAAGGAAGAGACAGGATCCATCCTGTCTCTATAGAGACAATCTAGAGCAGGAAAACGTGGGGAGGAGATGGGAGGGAAAGAAAGAAGCAATTCAGACCCAGTGCTCTTAAAAATCTTAAAACACACACTTATAAATATAACGCACAGCGGTCACAAATTGGAAATCATTGTAGAATATTGGAAAAGATATTGGATTTAGAGTTAAAAAGACTTGAATTTAAATCCTTGCTCTGCCACTTACTTATGTATGACCTTGGGTAAGATACTTCAACTCTCTGAACTTGTGTTTCTGAATTTGTGAAATGAAGATACTGATATCTGCCTCACCACATATCAGCAAAGTAAATGAGAAAAGGCTCGGAAAGGAACATCACCTAGTGTCGGGCACCCAGCAGGAATCCAGCAGATGGCGCTTTGTGTTCCAGTGGAAGCCAAACCTTTTCTTCCACTGCCCAAGAGTAGAGTCCTTAATGTTCCACAGTTTCTTTCAAATGTAAATAGAAAATATCTATTTCTTAGAATTGAGTTTGATTGAACAAGGGTGTGGAGCTTGGGCTCAAATATGGAAATGAATGAAAGTGAGTGGGAGAGAGGGACAGAAGAGTCCAAGAGATTCTTAGGAAACGGGGAGGTTACCTCATCCCCAGAACTGCCTGCCAGAGGACTGAAGGAGCGTGCACCCCAGAGTGGGAGAGGGAGGAGGCTGGCAGACCCAAGAGCGCAGCTGTGGGGTGCGCGCCTGCAGTGAGCAAGCTGAGGTGAGCTAGGTGTGGACAGCGGACAGCTGAAGCACAAAGACCAGGTTGAAGGGCCTGAGTTGGGTGGGCAGGGTGTGCTCCTGCTTGGCCTCTGAGACTTGGCTGCACCGAGAGATGCTGGAAACAAGGAAGCCAGCAGCGCTTTAGCAAAGCCTAGAGTAGGAGGTCGGCTTTCTCTCTGACTTAGTTACTCTTTTTCACTAAAAAATGGCAAAGACAAAAAGTAACCCAAGGGAAAGACCCCGTGTCAGCAAAAGCACTTAAGCCTGGATTGTTGCCACAGTGTATTTGGCGTTAAGAAACAGCTAGTGGACACTTGCATGGGGGCCTTGTCTTCCTTGAAAGCCTTGTTTGACCTTAGAGAGGCTGAAAGGCAAAGCCACCTGAACAAAGCCACAGGTTGTAGAGTTGTGAATGTCGGATGCCCAATCATGTATGATTGAGAACTTCTGGCTTCCAAGGGTGGGGAACAGGTGGCCTGGGAGATGTGAGCGTCGTCCTGCTCTTTTTGCTCTGCTGTTTAAGAGGGAAGAACGTCTGTGATTAGCTGGAACTGCTCCTACTATGAGTGCAGGGATGTGTGCTGGGGTGGCAGTGGGAAAGCGGGAAGAAGGGAGAGATCCTCTAGAGCCTCGGTCCTTTGTGTCTGTCCCACTAACCAGCCTAGAGCCCGGCGCTTAGTGAGAGCTCAGTTGAACTTGAAGAAAGGAAAAAAGTAGAGAAGAGGAGAGAAAGGGGAAAAAGAGCTAACATCGCTAACATTCACTCCATGTTTGCTATGTGCCATATTTTCCCTAACTAAGATCACTTACTTCTCCTACTATCCTCTCGAGGCAGGTATTTATCATCCTCACCACCATCGTAGACATGCGAAGACGAAGGCACAAGCGAGCTATGTAAACAGCCGAAAGTCTAGAAGTGCCAGCAAAATACAGGATGCCTAGCAAAGTTTGAATTTTAGATAAGCAACGGATGATGTGTGTGTGTGTGTGTGTGCGTGTGTGTGTGTGTGTGTGCGTGCGTGCGTGCGTGCGTGCGTGTGTGTGTAAGAGTGTCTTACATATTGCTTGGGAAAGTTTCTATTGAAAAATTATTTGTTACTTAACTGAAATTCAAATTTAACTGGATGTACTATGTATTATTTGCTAGCAACCACACTAAAGTGACAAATTGAGCAAGAATTAAAGCCAAGTCTTTTCTTCTACCCACTGCACTATACATTTTTAAATGTGCCAAGTGGAGTTTTATTTTAAAGAAATATGTAAAATACTATATAACTTTTTGGTGCTCAGTCTGCTTATGCTTTCTATTTCTTTTTAAGTCAGTTTTGGTAGGTTTTCTTAGAAAACTGTTCATTGCATCCAAATTTTAAAAGTAGCTGTTATAGTGCTGTGTCTTAAATTTTTTAATCTTCTTATTGTTTATAATTTTAACTTTTAAAAAATCATTCCATAGTTTACTGTCTTTCTTCTTGTCAAAAGCAAACACTTTTCATCTTTAAATTTTTTCCCCAAGCAAAATTTCATTATTTTATATGACCATAGGGTTTTCTATTTCAATAATTTCTGCTTTTATTCTCTATTTTTTCTTTAAATTGTATGTTGGACTTTCTAATCTTTTGAATTGAATGTTTAGTACATTATTTAAAATTTTCCTTGTTTCCTAACATGACCTTAGGGCCTATTTCTCTTTCTTTCTTTCTTCTTTCTTTCTTTCTTTTTCTTTTTCTTTTTTTGAGACGAAGTCTCACTCTGTAGCCCTGGCTGGTCCTGAACTCACTACGGAGCCTTGGACTCATGGCAATTTTCCTGTCTCAGCCTCCCAAGTGCTGAGATTACAGGTGTGTGCCACCACGCCCAGCTGATGTGGTGCTGGGGAATCGAACTCAGGTACTTAGCACTTGATGTAGCACTTTAACCACTGAGCCATTCCTCCAGCCCCATTAGGGCCTATTTCTACTTACTAATTCTTATAGATTTTAATATGTAATTTTCTTAATTTTTTGTTAATCTGGCTTTGATTTTTTTCTTTTATTCATAGATGATTGAGAGGAAAGTTTTCAAAATTTCTGAATTTTAAAAATCTGTTTACTTTTTATAAGAAACTTGACATTTTCTAGTTTGTTTTGTTCTTTTTGCTTTCAAAATAATTGACATTTCATTTTTTCTCTAATGCATGGAATTTTTAAAAATGTATGAAAAATGTACATATTCTACTTTTGAATATGAAGTAATATAAACATTCATAATAGATTTGTTAATTATTATTTATTATTCATATTCCCCAAGTTTCATTTTATATTTCTATAATAGAATTGAATATTTCTTTCTTTTCCTTTTCTTTCTTTTCTTTTCTTTCTTTCTTTCTTTCTTTTTTTTTTTTTGAGCCTGTAGCCCAGGCTGGCCTTGGTCTCAGGACAATCCACCTGCCCCAGCCTCCCGAGTGTTGGGATTACAGGTGTGTGCCACCAAGTCCAGCTTTATGTGGCACTAGAGAATCGAATTTAGGGCCTTATGCTTGCAAGGCAAGCATTTTAACCACTGCGCCATTCCTCCAGTCCCTAGAATTGAATATTTCTGAGACAAATAAATATAGGTATGTTAGAACTTCTTTCTTCCCCTATTACTTTTAATTAGAGTGTATATGTGAAACACAACACTTACATTAAACTTGAGATTTTATGCACAAATATATTGCAACAACTTGACATTTCTTCCCTGCCACATTTCTCACCCTCCCCCTTCCTTGCCACCCTCTTCCTCATCCCTCCCGACTCCCAATATCTCACTTACTTGACTCTATTATCTATTTATACTCTGGGTTTCTCATATTAGAGAAATAATGCAACATTTAATCTTCTGAGTCTGATCAATTCACTAAGCATGATGGTCTCAAGTTTTATCCATTTCCCTACAAATGGTTCATATCTACCTGTCAGAGCTGTGCTCCATTGTGTATATATACCACATTTTTAAAGATCCATTGGTCTGTTGATGAGATTTTGGCGTTTTCATGATTTAGCTGTTATTTGTGCTGCTGTGAACATGGGTATGCTTGTGTCTCTGCTGTCACATGTTTTTAACTCTTCTGGGAAAACACCCAGGAGAGGTATTGCTGGGTCAAGTGGAATATCTATTTTCATTTTTTTTGAGGAAACTTCATACTGCTTACCATGGTGGTTGCACCAGTTCACAGTCCCACCAGCAATGTAAAAGTTTCCTTTTCCCTGCACCCTTTCCAGCGCCTCTTGTGTTTTGAGTTCTTGATGTAAGCCATTCTCACTGGGGTAAGATATTTTCGTAGTGTTGTTTAGATATTTATATTTCTGTAATGGCTAAGTATGTTGAATATTTTTTTTCATGTATTTGCTGGCTATTTGTACTTCTGAGAATGGTCTATTCTTTTCAATTGCCCTTTTTTTTTCATTGAGTCTTTGATATTGAGGAGTCTGCTTTTCTTCACTTCTTTATATTTTCTAGTTACTAGCCTCCTGCCTCGGGTGCAGGTGGCAAATATTTTTCTCTGTTGGTTCTCTCTCTACTCTGTTGTTTGTTTCCTTGCAGAAGATTTTTAATTGATATGATGCCGTTTGCTTATTCTGGAGGTTATTTGTCATGCTTCAGCTGTCTTATTGAGAAAATCTTTGCCCATGCCTGTTTCTTGAAGAGTTTTACCTATTTTGTTCTCTAGGAGGCTCAATGTTTCATTTTATTTGATCCAGTTTGATATGATTTTAGTACATGGTGATAGGCATGAGTCTAGGTTTATTTTTCTGCATTTGGACAACTAGTTCTCTCAGCAACATTTATTGACAAAGTTGTCCTTTCTCCAGGGCATGTGTTTGGCCCCTTTGTCAAAAGTCAAATAGCTGAGGATACTTGAGATTGTCTCTGGATTCTCTGTTCTTTTCCACTGGTCAACCTGTCGGGTTTTGTGCATGATTATATGGCTTTTATGCCAATTGCTTTGTAATATAACCTGATGTCTGGAATCATAATGCCACCTGCTTTTGCCTTGCTGCTCAAGATGGTTTTGGCTAATCTGAGACTCTTGGTTTCAGGTAAATTTGGGCTGTTTTTTCAAGTTCTGGGAAAATGTTGTTGGTTTTTGATAGGAGTTATATTGAATTTGTATATCAGTAGAGCCATTTTGACACTATTAATTCTGCCTATCCATAAACAGACAATATCTTTCCATTTTCTAGTGTCCTCTTCAATTTCTTTCTTTACAATAATGTAGCTTCCATTGTAGAAGTCCTTCACTTCTTTGCTTAGGTTTATTTGTAGGTATTTAATTTTTGAGGAGCTACTGAAAATATTAGCCTTCTTCTCAGCTCCTTCTCAGTGAACTCTTTCTTAGTTTAGAGGAATGCTATTGATTTTTTTTGTATTAATCTGTATCCTGCAACTTGTCTGAATTTGATAATTTTGAGAGTCTCTTGGTAAAGTTTTGGGCTCTTCTATACCATGTAATTTTCAAATAAGAATAGTTTTACTTCTCGCTTTCCAATACACATTCCCTTTATTTCATTCTCTTGCTTGATTGCTCTGGCTAGGGTTTCTGGTACGATAATGAGTAAGTGTGGTGACAGTAGGTAGCCCTGTCATATTCCTGATTTAACAGGAAAAGTTTTCAGTATTTCCTCATTTAGTGTAATGTTGGGAGTAGGTTTGCATAAATGACTTCTGTAATTTTAAGGTAAAGTCTATTTACACTTATTTTCTTCAGGATTTTTTTCTATCATGAATGGATATTGGTTTTTATCAAAGGCTCCTTCTACAACTATTGAGATGATCGTGTGATTTTTTGTTTGTGCTTTTATTTATGTGGTGTAAACAATAATTGATTTATGTATGTAGAACCATCCTTGCATCCCTGAAATGAAGCCAACTTGATTATGGTGTATGATCTTTTTATTGATTTGTTGAATTCTATTTGCCAGTATCGTATTGAAGAGTTTCACATCTTTATTCACCAAGAAGTTTGGCCTATAGTTTTCTTTCCTGGCTAAGTCATTCCCTGGTTTTGTTGTCAGAGTAATGCTGACTTCCAGAAACAAGTGTGGCAATGTTCCAAGTATTCGTGATAGCTCTTCTCTGAAGTACTGGTAAAATTCTGCTGTGAGTCCATTCAGTTCTGGATTTTTCTTTGTAATTAGAGACCCTATTTCTGTCTCAATTTCCATTTGTGTTGTGGGTCTATTTAGGATTTTTGTGTCTTCTTGGTTCAATTTTCATGTCTTGTGTATATCTAAAAATGTATCCATTTCTTCAAAATTCTCCTATTTGTTGGAGTATAAGTTTTCAAGACAGTTCCTTGTGTATTTCTAAATTTCATTGTAATTTCAGCCTTTTAATTTCTAATTGCATTGATAGGGATTTTAATGTGATTATGAATTTGGTTATTTTTTATATTTCTAGCCATTGTAATTTCATAAAATACGAAGTTATATTGTTGACACATCAGAGCTTTTTGATTCTCAGAGCATCTTTGTGGATATTGCCTTCTTTCATTGCAAAGTATATACCTCATAGTGTTACTCCATTTTCAGTCCCAAAATTCATTTGACATGATGTAATATTGCTATGCCTTTGGCCTGCTTGTCTGTGTTGCCTTCCTTCTTTTCAGGCTTCCTGCGTCATTTTTAAGTGTAGGTATGGAACATAAAACTGGATTTTGCCTTTTCCCATCTTAGGATTTGTTTTGTTGTCTTTCTCAAAGCCTGTGAGGCATGATGTGGAATAAAACGCACGTATTTGAAGTGCACAACTGAAGGCCATGGAAAGAATTCTCCGTGATGATCGGCTAAATGGTATTTCAGTGACATTGTCATCATTATTTATAATAGGGATGTTAAATGCAGTTTCCATAATTGAAACAAAGACTGTTTGGCCTTAATTCGTACTTATTGTACAATTATGCATGATTCTTTTTGTTCTCTTCCTTAGCAAAATTCAATGCATTAAAAAAGTTTTTATTTTTAGTTACTATTTTGGCTCCTGCTAGTTTGAAAGCTTATCTAAATGTTCCTGGTTTCTGCTAGGTGCACGGAGGAGGACTGATCAAAAAATACAGTGAATGCTGGAAAATTTAAAAAATATTATAGTGAAAAACACATTGCCATAGATTCTCCTCAGAATACTCCCTCTCGCTTTGAACATATTCATCTTATAACTTTCTGAAGCCATTCCTTTGTGTCTTTATTTGTACTGTCATACCTGCCTTGGTGTCCTGAATAGCTTCAAAATGTTTACCTTTCATGATCCTTGTGACTGTGGGGAAGAGCTAGAAGCCGTACAGCTCCAGATATGGTAAACAAGATGGTGACGGACACACCTGACAGAAATTACCATGATCATTTGCTCATTGAGGGGTGATTCAGAAATACAGTAAATGTGTAATTTTTTAAAAGTGTTACAGTGAAAGGCATGTTGCCATTAATCTCCTTCAAAATATTTCTCTTCACTTTGAACATACTTATTCCGTCACTGTTGGCAATGTATCTTTTTACTGTAATATGTTTTATTCATTTAAATATTCACTGTATCTTTCAATCACTCTTGTATTTTCAACAGCACATTCAAGTCTGAATTTCTTTGTCAATACATTAAATAGCCAAGTGGCCCAAGAAGAGATTTCTGGGTGTGGCTTTTATTCATTTTAATTCCAATAATATATCCTACACAGAAATAAAGCTGTTATGCTTGTATTTCTCCATTTCCTCAGTCCCTCTCCCACCAAATCTTTAGTTTTGTTTCTTTGGAGTATTGCTTTCTAGCTTTTAAAATTTTTATAGCAATATATGTCTGTTTTAATTCCTTATCTTTGGGCAGTCCCCTTGTATTTGTCTTTTCCGATTGGCCGTAACTTCTCCCTGCTCACCACCAGCTGCCCTAGTTGTCCAGTGCTCTTAGTTACCATTCCTTCTAGCACCTGACTCAGATTCCTTCTTCCCATAACTGTCCTCCTTCTGGTGGCTTCATCACCACGCTGGTGGCTTATCCCTGGAGCCTCCCTTGAAGTCCATTCAAATTACTTCCCCCTCTTCTTAGAGGGTTGAATAAGCTATCTGTAATTTGTACATGTGATCCTATTCAGAAAAAAGGGATCTCTGCAAATGCAATTGGACAAAAGATCCAGAGGTATAGTCATTTGGGTTAGAGCAGGCCTCAAATCCGATGATACGTCATTAAAAGAGAAGGGGAAATGAGCTCACAAATGTAAAGGAAGAAAGACAACCTGAAGATAGGCACACATCTGGGAGTGAGGACCTATAAGATGAAGACTGCACCAGGAGCTAAGAGAGGAATTGAACAGATTCCGTATCAGAGCCAGAAAAGTGTCCAAGAATGCTGAAACCTTGATTTCAGATTTCTGGCCTCCATAATCCTAAGAATAACTTTCTCTTGTTATAAACCACTAATCCATATGGCATTGCTAGGAGACAAATATACTTCTGATCATGTACTTGACTGGAAAAGGTCTGAACTATTTAAAAGCAACTATTTGTGTGTCCCTCACTTTTAACCAGGATGCCAAACATAGCCGGGAAAATCCCACCAAGCGGTAGGGACTCAGCAGGCACTTCTACACAGATGGCATGCTTCACCTCACCAACCAGCACTCAGATCCCCAGAGAGTCCTGGGCTCTACTCTACCATCTCCAGCAACCTCTCCCTCTGAGAAACCTCGGGGTACAGACACATACACACATTCATTCTTCCCACCATCCCTGTTTCAACTTGAATTTACTGTTGAAGGCTCCATATTCTTACTTTTTATATCTCCCTGTGGATGTCTAATTGGCATCTCAGATTTAACAAAAGAAGCAGAAATCTAGATTTCCCATCTGACATATTTCTGGCTACTACAGATGTTCCCAGTCTTTACACATGACCTCAAACTCAGGAGTCATCCTTTATTCCTCTTTCTAATTTCCAGTACGCCGACTCTATCTTCAAAAATTCTCTAAATACAATTAAATGCTCTCAATTTCCAAAGTCTCTGTCTCACCAATCAACTTTCTCCATTATTGCAACAATTGCCTCTTGATTGATCAGGAGCCTCATCTGTAGGTCCTAGGGTATAAAATTGATCATGTCTCTTCTTTCCTGAACAACCCCAACTCCCACTCAGCTCCTTTCTATTAACTTGGAAACAAATTCTAACTCTGCACTAGGGTCCTGAAAGACTCCATCAACCCGTAATAGTCCAAATGCATTAACTACTGTAATAAATTTGTCCAGTAGCCAACAATGGCTTTGTTGTGTCCTTGGCTTACCCATACCTGTTGCTTTGCTAGGTTTTTGACTCTTGAATTATCATACCTGCCTTGGTGTCCTGAATAGCTTCAAAAATGTTTACCTTTCATGACCCTTTTGACTGTAGGGAAGAGCATCAGCCATGAGCTTTTGTCCTTGTTAACTTCTTCTTAACACTTAGTACCAGAAAAATTTATCAAAGAAGAGAATTAAATTCTTTTTCAAAGTTCACTAGAATGTGCATTTTAGAAGGGCTGGATTCTGTTGTGTTTACCTCTGTATCCCAGAATAAAATTGAAAGAATTTAGTGACTTAATATGTGTTTGACTGACTCCTACTTTTTGTATGTTCCACCCTACTTTGCTTTTTGTTTTGCTTTTTAAATTTTAGTTCTTCTTTAAGAAACTTACTTAGAAATTATGCTTGAATGCCACACATTAAAAGTCTTGTGGGAAAAACTTTGTCTGCCCACTATTTTACTGAATAGTGTAAGATTCTTGGATCCCAGGGCTTTTCTCTGAAAACCTGATGGGACTGTGTTCCTCTATTGTCTGAGTTGCTAGAGTTGTGGATAAGAAATCTTCGTTTGTTCTGATCTTCTTTCCTTTGCAAGTAGCCTTTTCTCAATGTTTGGGAGTTTGTAAGCAATTTTCTTTATTCTCAGAGTTCAGAATTTTTACCAGGTGAAATGCCACTTTAAAAAATTATGTCTATCTGAAACTATTTTATAAAATATACATCAGTTTTTCCTTCTTGTCACTTTTTTAAACTTCTCCTAAGTCTATTCATCCATCTTCTGAAGCCATTGCTCTTTGCATGTGACGTGTCATGGACCCATCCCCTCTGCTCTTATTCTTTTCACTTATCTTTTTCTTTGTGTTTTTTCTCTTTTATGGTAACATAGTTCTTGTAGATTATTCCTTTACTTTTCAGTTGAATCAATTCTATTTTTTAATACTGAAAATTTCAATTTAGATTTTTAAAAAATCTATTCACAGTCCTGTTACATATCTTTATGCATTTTTCTATGAAACTTTAACTTTTTTCATGTTCTGTTGGTTAAAGCTTCCTAATGAGGAAGATGTCTGGCTCTTTTCTAGATCTACCTACGTGCTACATGGTCTCTTGACCTGTCATTGTTCACTCCCTGCCTGCGTCTGTTGGTGGGCCTGGCTTCATCTAGCAAGTGTCAAGCACCGGTAGATTGGAGGACAAAGAAGAGAGGAAATAAAGGACTACAGTTTTCTCAGTGCTGAGAACGGAGACTGGGTGGCAGCAGCTGTGCCCTGGGAGGGCCTGTCAATCAGCTTACTGACTTGCTTATTTGCTGGATAGCCAGATGTCTCACAGCTAGCTTTCCTAGGAAGGACCTCTCTTCACTTGTCATGGTCCTGGGCCTTCCAGGGAAAGAAGGAAGCCCATAAAACTTGCCTCAGCCCCTTGGCAACAGGCGGCAGAAGTTCTATGGCTCCTCTTCAGTGTTCAGCATCAATAGTAGTGCCACCTTCATTCTTCTTTGCTCTTTTCCAGACTTCATTGCTGGGAATTCATGACAGAGATGGTATCAGAAATGAGGGCCCAAACTAGTATCTTCTCAAAATTCTTTCTTAATCCTGCTTAATATTACAGTTGTCCATGTGTAACTGTAATCACTGTCCAACAGTTGGCTCAGCCCCCACTCTGTTCCTTGAGCCAAGAAGACTCAGGTCTGGGTGAAGGCCCTGACAAGAGCAAAGGTCCTACGGGACAATCAATTCTCCTTCTGGGAGGTGGAGTGGGGTAAGAGGTTAAGGCCACAAGTGAGAGGGGGTGGAAAGCATACAAAATCTGTTATTTACCTTAAAGAAGCACTGACTAGAAAGGTCTAAGGTTACCTCCAGATCAATTGGCATTGTCTTAGCAGAAAAAGAAAGAAAAACTGAAGGAGCAGGAGAATCATTTGGCCCTGTGGTATAAAGCTAAGGTCAGAGCAGAGGGAAGAGATCCCGATGATTCTCAGTGTTCAGCCCACTTTTAGGAAAAAAATTGGGAGCAGCACCTGTCTGCACTTCACAGGACCTATAGAGTACATGTGGGGAGAAGATTGGCCAGAGTTTTAAAATCTGAACGTAGACCATCTTGTCTCTCACGACAACACAAGTGACGGAGCTTTGTGATGCAGGGAAGGATTGGGAAATGTGTTTGGTGACAAAATTTGACTTGACCTGGTAAGGATGAATGGATTCTTCTTTGCTGTCTGCAAGATGTAGGCAATATGAAAACTTATCAGAGAAGAGGGCTAATGCTACTTTTCAGACTTCACTGATAAAAATCAACAGTTAAGCAGCCACCTTTGTAGAGGCAACTGGAAGAATCCTAGATGATCTCCAAGGCCTACTGGCTCAGATCCTGCAGGTCTCACTCTTCTGTACTTGAGCTGAAGGGACTCACACCATTATCCACACCTAACCCGTGATGACATCCACAGCTGAGAAACAAATCCAGCTGGGACAGAATCTGAGCCACCTCCTCAGTTCTATCTCCTCCCCACTCAGAAACACCTAGTGGGTTCACTGTCAGGGCCCAGATCAGTGACCCACGTGGGTGACCCGAGGTAATGGGCTGGAGGACAAAGGTAGGTTGTATAAAGCAAGGTACGCCCAGCAGAGTACAGGGCAGAAACAGCCCGAGATTTCAGGAGGGAGAGCGAGTAGACCAGAAACAAGTGTCTGCGATGACATTATTGTGAGCAGCCAAGAAGCCATTGTTGCGTGCATACAGCTAGATTGCCAGGACAGTGACTAGGACTGGAGAAAAGATGGAAGGGCAGCGTGGTTAGCTCTATTAAAACTATTTCCATGTATTCATTTTCAAAATTTCCTTAAATTTATAAAAATTTCCTACAAGAACTTATGGATTTTTGTTTCCAATATGAGTTTCTAAATTTGAGAGAACATTCTCATAGGCTGGATCTTTGGCTAGTGTCATGGAGAGATCGGTCAATAAATAGCAATCACTGACAGAGCTCTCCTCCTCCCCTCCTCCTCTTCCTCCTCCTCCTCCTCCTTCTATTCTGTCCCCTTCTTCTCCTCGTGCCTGTCCTCCTCCTTTCCCAATGTCTTTATTGAGCTATAATTGGTTACAATAAACTCATATATTTAAAGTGGAACATTTGGTAAGTTTTGTCATATGTATATTCCTGTGAAATTATCACCACAATCAGCCCCAAAGTGTTCATCATCTCCTTGTTATCCCTCCCACCAAGCCACCAATTTCTAGGCAACCACTGCTCTATTTTCTGTCACTACACATTAGCTTATATTTCCTGACGTTTCATATAAATAAAGTCACACATTACATAACTTTATGTGTGGTATTTTTTATTCAGTATTTTTTTTTTTTTGAGACAGAGCCTCACTCTGCAGTCCAGGATACTCTTAAATTCACTATAGAGCCTGCACTGGTATTTAATTGTAACTACACATTTTCCTAATGCCAAGTGATATTGACTTCCTTTTAATATTTTTGAAATATCTATCAATCTATCTACATATTTACTTGATTGAGCACCTATTAAAATATTTTGTCTTTTAAAAAATATCATGTATATTTCTCACTCAATTTTAAAAATCATTTATATATTGTAGATACATGACTTTCATTAGATACATAATTTGCAGATATCGCCTCCTGATCTTTCTCATTCTCGTAACAAAATGAGCAGAAACTTTTGATTTTAATGAAGTCCAATTTATCTACTTTGCAATGATGACATTTTTGGCATAATCTCTAAGAAATACTTGTCTGATTGAGGACATAAATCTTATTTTAACATATTTTTGACGTTCAAGCCCTATCCAAAAATTGGGACTCAGATGTATAACTCAGGAAAATCCTATCTCTGATTTACTCTTGTTTTCTTTAAGACAGGTGCATTCTCCTGGGTTTGTATTGGGCTACAGAACTGCCACCCAGAATTATTGCCTCCCAGAGGCTCTGTGCTATTGCATGTCATCAAGGGAAAGGTTCTCACGAGAGCTGGAGTGGTGACCCCCATGGACTATGGCCTTGCTTTCTTCTGCTGCTCCCAGTCCCTGCCCATCTTTATGGCCTTAGTCAACAGGGAATTATATCACACAGCAGGCAGGGGTCGCGCCGAAGTCTGATATGCTGTGCTTTGGATTTTCCTGGCAAGTGCTTTCATTAGATTCCAGGGGTAGGAGGAGACAAAGTGCTTCCTTCAGTCCTTAGGCCTCTGTGCAAAATAGACCGTGCTTGCAAAAGAAAAATAGGCACCGTCATTCAATGTACTTGGCTTTGTGCATTAGCTCAAAGAATCCTTACTATGACTTACAAAATTGAGCATTACTGTCCTCTACTCCACGGCTGACAGTATAGACTCAGAGATGTGGCATAATTTGTCTAAATTACCCTGAAAGTAAGAGACAGAGCTGGGACCTGAACCTCTGTCACTCTAACCCAGAAGCCTTTCTGGCCTCATTAATCTGCTTTTGGGAAGCAGTAGCCAGATGACACTTGATTCATTAGACAAAGGAAGATGTAACAGCTATTGTCAAGGGCAATGCAGTTTTTCCTATGGCTGTGGATTTGGTTTCTGGTTGGGAAGATAAAAGCAGCGCGGGGCTGATCAGCTGCTGTCATCCTCTTCTGGATTATCTGAACACATGCAAAAATTCTGATGAGCTTTGGAGTTAGAAAATTAATCTTAAATCCCAGTTACCTTGAGCAAACCTCTTAGTGTCTCTGAGCCTGTGCCTCCTTGCCAGTTAAAAAGAGAGAGGGAAAAACGATGATTAATATCAGAAGCCCTGCAGTCTGACATAAGCAGCCTTCAGTGGAGCGGAGTACACAGAGGGACAAATGGGGAACATTCAGGCCAAGCTGCCCTTTGCCCGCCTGACTGAAAATAGCAAAAGTATCACCACTGGAAAGAGACTGCGAGCAGCCAGTAAGGGTCCTGGTTCTGGGCAGGGGTAGAGTTCAGAGAGATTTAAAAAATAAACCATTGCGCTCAAGATGATCATGTGAATAAGTATTCTAGTACTGAAGAGAACATCTAATGCTAAGAAAGATTGACAATTGTGAGCTGAATATACTTTAGAGTGAAATAAATATAACAAATAATGTGAAAATTATATTATGTAAAGGTAGGTATGTTTAAGATTGTCAAAGACATAAGGAAATATCTGAATAAAATAGAAATTTATGAGATAAAGTAGGTGTGATGAAATAGAACCAATAGATACTCAAAAATAGTAAGTTCAAATCCTAGAAATAGAAACAGAATATTAGAATAATATTGACAGAAGTTGGATCTCCACATAGAGGAGAATGAAATTAGACACATATCTGTCACCACACACTAAAACCAGATCAAAATGGATCAAAGAGTTGAACATCAAAACAAGAACTGTGAACCTACTGGAAGACAAAGTAAGTAAAACCCTAGAAGACATAGGGACAGGAAAGGATTTTTCTGAGCAAATCATCAACTGCACAAGAAATCTCAGCAAGAATCAACAAATGGGACTACATTCAACTAAATAGCTTTTGCACAGTAAAAGAAATAATCAAAAAGGTGAAGAGACAACCCACAGAGTGAAAAAAGATATTCACCAGTAACACTTCAGATAAAGGATTAGTATAGAGAATATACAAAGAACTCTACAATGTAAAAACCTCTAAAATAAATAACCCCATCAACAAGTGGTCAGCTGAAACAAAAAGAAGTTTCTCAAAAGAAGTAGAAATGACCAACAAGCACATGAAAAGGTGTTCTTCGTCACTGGCCACCAGAGAAATGCAAATAGAAGCAGCACTGATGGTTCACCTCAGTCCAGCGAGAACGGCCAACATCAAGAACTCAAAAAACAATTCTTGGAGAGGGTGCAGAAAAAAAGGAACTCTACTCCACTGCTGGTGGAAATGGAAGCTGGTACAACCATTGTGGAAAGCAGTCTAGATTCCTTAGAAAGCTGAGAATAGAAATTCCACTTGATCCAGCTACTGCTCTACTGGGAATGTTCCCAAAAGTAATACAGTCAACATACCAAAAAGACACATGCATATCCATGTTTATAGCAGCACAATTCATAATACCCAAATCTTGGAAACATCCTACCTGCCCATCCATAGAGGAATGGTTAAAGAAGTGTGGTGCTTATACACAATAGGATGCTGTGCAGCTACAAAGAAAGACAGATATGAAGCATTTGAACAAAAATGTCCACTTTGAGTCAATAATGCTTGGTGAAATGGACCAAGCACAAAAGACTGACTACAGAAAGGAGAAAAAACATTGCTAATTGTATTGATTAAGGGACATATCTAGACTATACAAAGAGTTCCTATAATTCAATAATTAAAAATAAATAATTGAAAATTGGAAAAGAATCTGAACAGACGTTTGTCCAAAGAGGGTAACAAATGTCCACAGAACATGCAAAGATAGTGCCAACATCAGGAAAATGCAAGTCAAAGCCACAACGAGATAACACTTGATAACCATTAGAAGGGCTATCATAAAAGGCTGGTGATTGCAAATGATGGTGAGAATTCTGGGAACACCGGAGACCTCATGCACTGCGATGGGAATGTAAAATTGTGCAGCCACTTTGCAGCTAGTCCAGCAGTTCGTGATTGAACACAGCTGCATATGACCTTGACGCTCTGCTTTCTGGTATAGATCTATGTGTATACCCAAGAAGTATGAATGTGTCCAGGAAAATTATTTGCACATGGACATTTGTAGCATTACTCTTGATAGCTAAAATGTAGAAACAACTCAATTGCTCATCAGCTGATGAGTGAAAAACAATGTGGTATATCCACTTGATAAAATATTATTTGGCAATGAAAAGAAATGAAATTATGATATATGCTATAATATCAACTGAACTTGCAAAAATTATGCTCAGTGCAAGTAGCTAGTCACAAAAGATCATGTAGTATATGATTCCATTTATAAGTAATGTCCAGGGTAGGCAAACTTACAGAAAAAGTAGATTTGAACTGTCCATGGCTAGAGTGCAGAAGTCAAAGAGACATGAAGTGGGGTTGCTACTAGGCTTAAGGCTTCTTAATGAGATAACAAAGTGTTCAGAAATTGACCATGTTGATGGTTGCACAATGACTCCATTAGTACGTTAAGAATCCTTGAACTGAATATTTAAATGGGTAAATTGTATACGAATTGTATTTTTTCATTTAAAAGAATAAAAATATAAACACAAATAGCATGAAAATAACCAGTCTAGGGCTTCAAAACAAGCTAAGGAGAAAAAGGAGAGCATGAAGAAACCTCCATTAATTCACCAAAAGCCAAGACAGAAAAAAAAAAAGGAACTTGAAAGAACAAGAAACACATTTAAAACTACCTGGTAATAACTAAATCTAAAAATATCAGCATTTGTAAGGTTAAAATCACCTATAAACAATAATGACAATATTGTTACAAAGAATAAAGCTTCTTGTTGGTCATTAATGACATCCTTAAGACAAAGTCACAGAGAATATTTGCAAATAAGAAAGTGGGCCAACTACTGCTATTAATACAAATCAAAAGCAAGTTTTGTGGCATTTTCAATATGAGAACATTGAATTTAATCGAGCAAGAATTATTAAGAGTAAAGTAGGGCCCCACATATTGATCAGTATTCCATCAAGGGACTGTAACAACCATAAATATATTAGCCATGGGATACTCATGTGACAGAATATGTAACAGCAATTAAAATGAATGATCTTGATCTTAAATGTATCAACACTGATAAATCTGAAAAAATGTGTTATTGAATGAAAAAAACAAGATGCATTTCAAAGCATAAAGAATGACACTTATACAACCATCGTGTGAGTTTGAGAACACAGATAACATATATTGGAAATAGATAAATATGTATTCCATGATCTTATAATTTTGTGAAATATTCAAACAACTGTTTGAATCTTTTCTTCTGGTGTTTTAACATAGAAAATTCAAGGATTGAAGGAAGTGGCTTCTTCTCCCCTCCTCCCCTCCGAATTTGAGTTTGTGCAACTTTCACTAATGACTTACAGGTGCAGGTAGCATCCCTAGTCGGCCGCTCTTTGTACTGGAGATAAGAATATGAATGTTCCAGGCCTGGTGGCACAGGCTGATAATCCCAGCACTCTGGGAGGCTGAGGCAGGAGGATTGTAAACTCAAGCCCAGCTTGGGCAATTTAGTAATTTAGCAAAAGCGTGTCTCAAAAGCAAACAAACATGCGGCTGGGGGTGTAGCTCAGTAGTGCAAAGGCCTTATGTTCAAACTCTAGTATTAAAAAACAAACAACAAGCAAAGGAGCTGCATGCCTCTGTCTTGAAGGGTCCCTCAGCTATCGGAGATGAAAGAAAAGTAAACAGAAATATGCAGTGACAGGTGCAAGGTGAGCAAGCACCCTACTCTTCTCCATGGGCTTTCCGGAGGAGGTTCTCCTGCAAGGACTTTTAGGAGGATGAATGTCACTGTCAAGGTGAAGGTGGTGGGAGACACTGGCATGAGCCAAAGCTTGCAGGCAGACCATCACAGGGCGTATGGGAACACTACATTGTTTGGAGCTTCTAACAAAAGCGTAGTTTCAAGTTGCAGGTGGCAGAGGTGTGGGGTGCAGAGAAGAGCAGGGGCAGATCACCAAGAACCAGATAGCCATGCCAAGAACTGGACCTTGAGCCTAGGGGGAGGGGCCGGCCTCCGTAGGGTCCTTAAGCAGGGCAAGAGCGTGGTGATAAATTAAGGAGTCTGGTATAGATGAGTAGGAGGATTCTGGTCCTGAGGTGGGTAGGCAGATGGAGGAAGACAGTCGTGGGTTCATTTGCTGGTACGTCGTCTAGAAAGCCACTAGAGAATCCAGTCAACCCTTTCCATTCTCAAGGTTGTTGACTGTATGCAGTTTATTCAGGTCAGTGACAACAAGCACTGGGAGATTTGTAAATTCAGCCTGCGGCTTTTTGATAGTTTCTTGTAATAATTATCTTAAATTCACATTATCTACTTTGTGACCAGGAACGCTGACACAGGGATCGCCGCGTGAAGTTAAGCATTACTGATTGTATTGAAAGGGGAGGATTGCTAACGTGCGTGCCTGACATTTTACCAGTATCGCATCAGATTCTGTCACATTCACAAGGTGCTGAGAGCTGGGATCCAGAGGCGGTGAGTTACCACCGCTGAGCATCGTGTTCCCTAATTATCAGCGCTCTCACACTTCCTGCACGCAGATTGGAATCGCTAGAAATAGCACAAACTTGAAAATTAGCGTTTTTCTCTTAAATAATCAGGATGGTGTATTTATAGTTTTTATGGGATTGGCATCTTAACGAAGATAAACTAATTTTACATTCAGAGGTGAGGTTTTTTACTTCCCCGCCTCCAGTGTGTGATTCCCGCCTTTTCTAGGCTCCATCTTTTTGGTGCCTCAAAATTTCCATTGCATAAATAATGGTTCCTACTTCCCCGCTTCCCACAGGGGTGTTTCTGCACTTGGCTTGCCCTTGTGATCACCGTGTTGGCAAGGAGCCCTTGATGAATGGAATATTCTTGCTTTTTCTGCATGGTTACTTACCGGCTGGGGACATTAGCAACACTCGATCACAGGGATTGCTCGAGTTTTAAACTCCAACCAAAGCACAAATATGTCAGTGGCTTCTGTATCACATGTAAACTACTGCTCATTCACTGGCAGGTGACTGAGGGAAAGAGGAAGGGATGTGATGAAGAGACGCAGCAAGGCTCAGGGATGGACAGAATCCCCAGTAGCCCTTGGCACAGGAGGGAGGTGTGTAAAATCAGTGTCCAGCAGGTCCCTCCCCAGCGGGGTCCTCATTCTTCATCTGCATCCACCCTGTTTCCCATTTAGGTACATGGTCCTGGGGATCCCTATGCAGAGGCTCAATATGGATCCCAATATGGATCCCTGATCTAGAATACCCAACTCTTGCCTCTCAGAGGTTGAAATTCCCTCTTCCATTTAGGTAGTGATTGCCCATCCAAGAAGAAAGCCAATGGTGACCTAACTAATCTTCCAGTGCACGTGCTTGCTGCCCAATGCATAGTGATTCTTAAGCTAGAGGAATTTCAGGGCATGAGAAGGAGTAAAGTGAGGAATTTATAGACTTGGATAGAACAAGGTATTCTGGGGCTCACATGTCTTTCTGGGACTGCAGAAGCTTTCAGCTGTGCTGTGCCCACGGCCACCTCTGGAGAATGCATAGCCTGCACTGTCGGCATCATTCATGGTACACTCTGTGTTGCACTCCTGTGTTAAGCTTTGCAATGAATCATGGATTCTTTTGGGCAAAGACATTGTGAACTTGAGGGAAGGAGGTGTAGCTAATACATCTTTGTTTTGTGACACTGTAGCTCTGTATAATTCCTGACAGTTGTGGGTGTCCAGCGAATACAGGCTGATAAGAGAGAGAAAGGAGACAGGGAGCAAGAAAGGAATGAGAGCACGAAAGAAAGAGAATAAAAGCCAGAGAAAGCCAAAACGACAGAGAACAGAGATGAGTATAAAGTGATGCTAAAGCAAAACTACCTTGAAAAGGCACAAAGGACTAGAAATTAAGAAAAAAGTAAAATGTAAAACAAAAGAGAAATTCAGAAATCTAGATTTTTATGCATAGGAATCTAGGACCTATGATGGCGTGGGTGAGATCTTGGTGGGCATGGAAATCTGCTCCGTCTAAAGCCATCTTCCTGTACCTGCTCATCATAAGAGGCTTTATCTCTCTGGTGTGTTAGTAAGAAGCCAGGAAGGCTACATGGTCATGGTCAGACACCACTTCTCTGAAAGTGGGAGACATTGTGGGTGTTGGTCACAGGCCCATGTTATAAAGGCTTCATACAGGTTAGCCCAGTAGCCCATAGTGAATATTGACACTTTTTGCCTCCTAACACCATGCCTTCTTTTGAGGAAAATTGCCCCTTTTTCCTTCTGGAGGACCATTCCTTCCTATTCTCCTGCCAGGTACTGTGAGCAGCCTTAATTCTACTTCTCCCCGAGGCAGGGGTGCCTAAAATTAACATTGCATTCACCTGGCTAAGGAACAGTACTAATGCCTATCTGATACACAACCTTGACCCTTGCTAGAGATCCTGAGGAATAAAGGTCAACCAAACTGCCATACACATGTAAAAAAAAAAAAATCTGATGTTTACTGATTTCTGGCAAAGTGAAAAAACTGTTGACTCCTCTATTCAAAACGCACGCAAAAGACTACAGAATATTGCAGAAAAGAGAAGAAATGACACGAAAATAATTTAAATATGTTAATAATCACATGTGAAAATATTTTCAACTCATAAAATACAGGGACTATCATGTTGACTAAAAATTTAAAAAACATAAAATTTATTTATCTACTGTTTATGAGAGCCTAAAATAAAATTAATATAGGAAGTTTCAAAATAAGGGAACATGTGAAACAAATAGTCAAAAGAATGCTGTTTTATTAGACAAAACAGTACATAAGGGGCAAAGTGTTAAGATGATGCATGTTTAATAGTGTGTTTCATTGAGATACAGTGAGACCCTATGGTAAGAGCACATGGCCTAGAAAGATAGGGGCACAACAGGAAATGGACATCCCCACCCTACTATGAGGTGGTAAGGAAGAGTTGTCAAGCTGATGCATCAAGAAGGCAAAAGTTAACCAGGGCCTCTCGGGCCCATTGAGTTCCAGATGGAAAGTGGGAGAGGGTGAGTAGGGAAGGGAGAAGTTTGGGGGCATGTGGTTTATTTACCCTTATTCCCAGGCACCCACTAGTGATAATATGGGTCTCCAATTTGATATCTGCCCTGATGTCATTCTCCTGTGTTTCAGAAAGACTCTGTTACCCTGCAGTCTAGAAAGGTCAGCCAAGTCTTTAAGGCCAGCTTGAAGAGGATCCAAACTTTAGAACAGAAATTGAAAACGTCTGCTAACCAGATACATTTTTTCCAAGTGTATATAAATTTGGGAGCAGGGACAGCTGAGGAATGTTTCATTTTGAAAATAAAAGATTGAAAAAACAATATTAACATGAATGATGTTTACAATGTGCTGTTAGCAATCCTTGTGAGTGAAACTCAAATGGTAGAGCAATTACTCACACTACAAACAGCTTGCTCACTTTGCAAAATGGTTTGCCACAGGGCACCTTTTGAGTAATGAGCTCCTTGGTGCATTCTTTGCAGGGTACCTGCTTCCAAGTGCAGCCGGTGACAGTTCTGGTGCTGAGACTACTTCAGAGTAAGGTACTTCCAGCCTGATGTGCTTTGCTCTGTAGGTGGGGATGGAATCACAATCCAGCTGCAAATGGTACCAAGCTGCTGCCTTCAGGTGGTACTAGGGAGCCAGGGGCCCTTGGTCCTCCAGTTCTTTGGATTAAATGTTTGCAGGGTTATAGCCCCACTGCTGGGGCATCTGAGATAATAAGCCAGAAGAGGGTTGTGGTTATGATGCCAGCCTTAGCCATCAGTGACAGGCTTGGGAATAGGGACATTGAAGCCCACTGTGGGAAAAACATTCCTGGAAAGGTTATGAGCCATTAGCATAACAGAAAAAGGTATAAATATAGTCATACTGTAATAAGGTATACATTATATGAATGATACAATCCACTGTAGATAAATAAGAAAATGTAGACAAGAGACAGAAAGAAAAATCCTATATGTCATATGTAATTTTTTCAGCCCTTCATATACATGAGTTCTGTATTTATGGACTTAACAAACTGAGGATTGAAATTATTTTTATAGAAGAAAATGTGGAGTCTGAAGGAATGGTACAGTGATTAAAGTGTTTACTTAGTAACCATGAGGCCCTCAATTCAATCCCCTAGCACCACAAGAAGCTGGCCACGGTGGTGTTCACCTGTAATCCCAGCACTTGGGAGGCTGAGGTAGGAGGATTGCCGTGAGTCCAATGCTCTTCAGGACCAGCTTGTAGAGCAAGACCCTGTATCTGAACTGTACACATACAGATATTTTTCCTCATGAGTATGTTCCCTAAATAGTTCAGTTAACAGCAGATTTTGCTATCCACAGGAGATCCTTGAACTAATCACTTAGAGAAACATAAGGATAAATCTCTCTCTCTCTCTCTCTCTCTTTCTCTCTGTGTGTGTGTGTGTCTGTGTGTGTGTGTGTGTGTGTGTGTGTCCGTCCATGTGTGTCTCCATCTCAGATATCCCATTGTCAGGGAATTTTAATTATTATAAATTATTCCACTTCATAATGTATATCCAATTCCATTTTTGTGCTTCAAATTGGTTAATCTTTGTGGTTTGCTAAAAGTAGAAGTTACCTTAGATTTGTTCAAATTTGCATTCATTTCACAACTAATAAAGTTAGGCCATTGATCATTTCTACATAATTTCTACATAAAATGTTACAAAGTAAAATACAGGTGAAAACAAGTTCTGATTGGATAACTTAGGAAGGCTGAACTCAGAAAGTTTTAAACTGAGACCAGAAGCCCAAGAAAGACTTGAATAGAAGAAGAGTAGGGACAAGCGTTTCAGGCAGTGGCCAGAAAGAAGGTGACATCCCTGAAACAGGACAGAGCCGGCGCACTCGTGAGGTGGGTAGCAACCCATCTTCCGGAGGACGACCCCACACATGGGGTCAGAAGACAGGAGTGAGTTCTTGCTATGCTGGTCACTGGCATGTGATCTTGATCTAATCTCTTGGATTCTCTGTGCTTTAATTTCCTCATATATCAACATATGGAACTTGTGCTTTGGGGTTCTATGAAGATCAAATGTGTTACAGTTTTGAAATACCAAAAACCATACCTGGAAAAGATAAGAATAAGAGTATTTGTTAGGTAACCGAGTAGAGAGGCCTCCGGCTTCTTGTGTTCCACGTAAGTTCACTCCTTACACCTGCCCTTCATGGCAGCCATTCATTCTTCCTTCCGTGATGAAAGAACTGCTTGGGATGAGGAGCCCTTAGAGTGGCACCCTTGGTCCAAACTGCTTCTCCGTGGGAAGCCACACTCAAGTGGGAGGAACATGGGACTCACGAGAAAAGGTAGCTGTGAAGGAACACTCCTGAAGGCTTTTATAACAAGAGTGTGGGAACGATATCGGGGATGGTCTCTCCAAAGAGGGCTTTGTGAATGAGTTCAGAACCCAAGGCCACACCCCAGATTCACGGACCTGTGACAACATGAGCCAGTCCAGCTGCATAAACTCCAGAAGAATCAGAGGTCTCAGTTCTTTGGTTTCTGAAGTGAGTTTTTGACTAAAAATGCAATCTGCCAACTACAACAGTTCTTTAAGAACTCAGCCCTTGTGTACAACGATACATAATGATACTTAATTTAAATGATACTTAATCTGAATCAGGATTAAGCAGCCTCTTTGTGAAATGGTTGGCTATAAAGCTGAACCACAATACAACCCTCATTTCTATCCTAAATGCCCTTTCTAGGAATCTTGTTCAGGTCTGAAGAGACTCTGCATTTCTTTTGGTCTAAGAGGCCAAGCATAGTCACCTCTATAAGTGTGAGACACTACGACGAGTGCACAGAAGTCCGAGGCAGAGTGAGAAAAGAGGCAGCGCTGGGCCTGGCTCCGGACCAGAGGGACGGTCAGTAGGGCTTTAAGAGACGCTTGTCTTTGGGTTTCTCCCACAGAGCTTGCATGGATCACCCAGCCTCCTTCTCTGATAAATTGGGACAGGCAGATGCTGCCAGTGACACAAAATTCTTGAAAAGTATTTCATTTTTACTGACTTTTATATATGGTCTTATATTTTATTTATATAAGGGTATAGGATAAAAACAACATATAATTGTTTACTTGGTTCAATCCAATAATAGGGATAATCTGGGTTTTCATTCTTCTAGGCTTAGGGTATCAAGAAATGGTTGAGTAGCCCCTATTCCTCAAGTCTCCTACTTTTTCCTAAGAATATTTTTTCCAAGCAGAATTGCACCACTCGTGCCCTGCTCCTCCCATGCCTCTATCTGAACTGTTTTTTTTTTTTTAATCTCCTGAATTCCATTAGGTACTGATGGGCCTCAAGTGGGCATCTGACTTTCAAGTACCAGAATCAGAAAGCCAGGAAAAAGAAAGGAAAATAGAGAAAACACAACATAAAGTAATAGTTTTTAAACTTAAGAATGTACCAGAAGCACCTCTTTTAGACTGAGGTCACCAGGATCTCCTCGATATTCTAGTTTCTAACTTAGTAGCTCTGGGGTGGATAGATATAATTTGCATTCTTGCAAGTTCTCAGGCGATATTGATATTCCTAATCCAGACACCAAATTTTGAGATCCTGTTGACCTAGGTTTAGCTTTGCCTCCAAGTGGTCCTAGGAGCAGCAGCCACTTTTGCAATGGGAAGCGGTAAGAATTAATAGGAATGTTTAGGTAAGATCTGGTTGGGATGTTGAAATATAAAGATATGAGCCTTCTTCACAGCGACTCAGCCCAGTGTAAAGGTCATTCCTAAGAGGAGAGAGTCAGGGAAAGGAGCCAAGTAAGGAGGCAGAGTGTGCCAAGAACAGATGCTGCCTTTCTGTGCGTCCAGAGCATTTCTCAGTACCCCTTAAGTGTCTCATGGCTCCTTGTGCCTCCACTTTGCTCGAGGTGTGCTTTTCCCTTTCTTCCTGTATATCAAATCTCCTTATAAATTCATTACAAATGAAAGTTAGATTGATCATTCTTTGACTAATCCATATTAATGAATACATGTCAACTATTATGTGTCTGATACTGTGCCTAACCTCCATCAACTTGCAATATAACAAACCGAGAGCATCATTCCTAGGCAGCATCTACCCTCAGGCTGATAAATCAGTTGCCATAGGCCCGGGATTCACATAGTCACAGTTTTAAGGCAGAAGAAGAACTGAAAAATTCTGGATGTCCACTCCTTCCAATACAGATTATATCTTTTTCTCCAGATAAATTATTTCACTAAGAATTAAAATGTGAATCAAAAAGAAAAAAGGAGAAAAGGGAGCTCCATAAAGGTAAGCTGGCTATCTAGTTTTATTTTTCTCCTGGAAGTATTTGTATATTTGAGAGGTCAAATAGAGGCTGAGAAGATCAGCAACACTTTAATAAATCTCATAAGTATGAATGTTGGAATAAAATAATATGAGTTCAGAACTCACGATGAGGAAGAAGGATCGATAAACTTTCCAAGCTTTTGGTTAGGACTCCTAAAAGTGTGTATTTACTAATAATAAAGGTCAGCTAACAATAGATCATTATGCACAGAGACATAGGCTTGCAACATATCATCTCAATTTCAATTAGAAATAAGGTAATCTATGCCCTTCTTCAATGTCTGCTAGAATAAAGACAAAATTATTTTGGAAGAATATAACAATATATAATATAATATAATCACACACAATATCTGCACATAACAAAAATTAGTAAGTATGGGAAAAGACAAAAGCAAAATCACTGATGATCCAGATTTTTAAATTTATGATATAAAATACTTGTAGAATATCAAGATATTGAGATGTATAAACTATGATTCATATGTGTTAGAACATAAAAAAGAAGATGAATAATCTTAACAAGTAACTAAAAAGTAAACCAAAAAGCAATTCAGGAATTGAAAATATGACCAACATCTCAATAACTGGTGTTAGCATTTCATTAGATCAGCCAAAAAATAAGCAACAAAAATGAGTGAAAAAAGGTACATCAAAAGAATATAGCTAGACTCAAGGATGAAGTGACAAAAGACAACACACACACACACACACACACACACACACACACACACCCCACTGTGAAAAGGTCTAATATGGATGAAAGTATAATCCTAGAATGAAAATGAAGGGACACATAGAAAAGCAGTTATCAAATGACTGAGAATTTTCAAAAATGATGAAAACTACAAAGTCAGAGTTCCAAGAAATTCTGCATGATAATCCCAAAGAAAACCACAATTAGACATAATAAAGTTCTAGTAACCAGACAAAGAAAAAAAATCTTCAAGGAATTTAAGGGAGTTGTTCAAAAAGACAGAATAGAATCATAGAATCAATAAAGAGAAAATTTCAGGCAGGACTACAATTATTCTGGATAAAAACAGGAAAGGTGAGACAAAAATGAAGAGGAATCGTAACTTTGTGCGATATGGGTTAGTAAGCTCCTATTGACTCAACACTCTCACATGAAATAACTATGAATTCTAGGAAAATACAGTAGGCAAACAAGGAGCAGGGACATTAAATTGTGAAGAGACAATTCTGGTGGGTTGAAAGATAAAGAAAGTGACTGGCGTGAGCCTCGGAGAAGACCAAGTAAAAATTGAAGAATAAATAAAATTTTAGCTATCTAAGGGATAGAGTTTACAATTTGTGTCTAACACAATCATTTGTCAAGACAGAAACTTTGCATTTTTTACAGGAGTACAACAGAATCCAGAGTCTTTACATCACATGATTGGAATGTTAAGTTTCTATTCAAGATTGCTCAACATATGAAGAAAACGAAATGTATCTCAGTCCCCAGAAAAGGATAATAAATGAGGCTGAGCTATGAGATGATGTAGGTATTTAAATCAATAGACTAGAATTGTAAAGCATTATTATAACTATACTCAACAAAGTAAATGAAAACCTACTCTTAACAAAAAGGATGGGAAAATATCAGAGAAGTGAAGGATGAAGGATTTAGTACTAAACAGATAAAAATATCTAGTATTAAGAATTCTTGGAATACACTTAACAACATAATAAATACACCAGGAAAGAGAGACTAATAAAAGATATACTAATAAAAACTATTGAAGTTCTGAAGAGTATGTAAAAATGCTTCTCAACTCATTATTGGGTTAATCTATCATAAGTCAACGACACTCAAAACACCCAACCTATTGGGTACCACAGCTTAGTAACACAGTACCCTTCGTAGCGTCAATTGATTACCCATGTGACTGTGTGGCTGACTGGGATCTGCAGTTCACTGCCACTGCCCAATATTGCAAGAGAATATCATATCATGCATCATTAGCCCCAGAGAAGATCAAAATGTAAAACTAGATGTACAGATTCTATTGCTTTTGCAATATTTTAAAATTTAAAAAATTTAAGTCATATCATTTTAAATTGAGAAGCATCTGTGTGTGAGTATATGTAGGTGAATATTTACTATATTAAACAGTAATGATGAGTTGTAGTTTTAAAATATTCAGAATTAAAATACAAGACAATAAGAGTGTAAAAGCAGGAGGAGATTAATAGAGTTAAGGTGCTCTAATTTCCTTCAGTCTGTACAGGTGGCAGAAGTACAAGTTAATATTAAACAAAAATAAGTCACGGATGTATGTTTTAATCTCTGGAGTAATAATAAAAGAGAAGTGATTGAACAGAAGTGATTGACTTTAAACAGTATTTGCAGCCTCCACACTGCCATACTTTATAGATGCATAGTATTCCATTGTGTATAAATACCACAGTTTGTGTATCCATTGGTCTGTTGATGGGTATTTTGGTGACTTCCATATTTTTGCTATTGTTAGTTGTGCTGCTATGAACGTGGGTATACATATATCTCTGTTATGTGTTGTTCTGGCCTCTTTTGGATATATTCCCAGGAGGGGTGTCGCTGGATCAAAGGGGATATTTATTTCTAGTCTTTTGAGAGGTCTCCATACTGCTTTCCAAAGTGGTTGTACGAATTTGCATTCCCACCAGCAGTGCAGGAGGGTTCCTTTCTCCCCACAGCCATGCCAGTACTGATTACTATTTGACTTGTTGATGTAGACCATTCTCTCTGGAGTGAGATGGTATCTTAGCATTGTTTTGAATGGCATTTCTCTTATGACTAGAGATGTTGAACATCTTTTCATGTATCTGTTGGCATTTTGTACTTCTTGGTGAGTGAACTGCCTCTTCATTTCATTTGCCCACTTTTCAATGGGATCCTTTATTTTGGTAGGCTTACTTTTCTTCAGCTCCCTGAGATGTTAATGGTGAATATTTTTTCCCAGTCTGTTTGTTCTCTTTTTACATTGTTGATAGTTTCCTTTACTGTGCAGAAACTTTTTAATTTGACAAGATTCCACTTGTTGATAATGGGGGTAATTTCTTTTGCTCTTGGTGTCTTGTCAAGGAAGTCTTTGCCTACCCCTATGTCTTTTAGATATTTGCCCAATATGTCTTCTAGGAGGTTCAGTGTTTCACTTTTAATGTCTAGGTCTTTGATCCACTTTGATTTGATTTTGGTGCATGGTGGAAAAAAACTTGAGAACATCATGCTTAGTGAAGTGAGTCAGAAGCAGAAGGTGAAACATCGAATGGTCTCTCTGATATGAGAGACCCAGATCACAACTCTTATTGAACTTAAAACAAAAAACAAAGTGAAACAGGTGGGTAGAGCAGGGAGGGATGGAGGGGTGGGTAGGGAGAGGGACAAAAGGAGAGTGGGAAAGTCCTTGTCACCTTGACAAGATACTTGTCAAGGTATTGTAAACCTTAAATTTTGCGCTTATACATATCAATAAAATGGGGGTGGGGGAGAAAATTAAAAAAAAAAACACAAGTAAGCCCAAACAAGATCAACATGTAGTTGATCTCTGATTGTTTCTGTAAATGCTGCTTTTTTGAAATTTTCTTGTGCAGCAGTATTAGAAAAGAAACTGAGACTGATTGATGGTTAGTGCAGGAAAATTAGAATATGTGTGTGAGAGGGACACAAGAACTATAAGAAAGATAACTGAATTCACGCAGCAAATGCTTGCTACTCAGAGACGTTAAGGGTTTATATCTCTCAGGATGTATAAGCTGAAGCAATGCTTAACTCTAAGGAGTGAGTCCAGGAAGACGGCCTTGCAGGAGGTGCCGCAGTGATTACAGGCCAGTGTCCTTCTGGAGGCCAGAGTGGATTTTATGGCCAGGCCAGAGACCACTGAGTGAAAATGGGTAGCGGATGTGCTTTTAGCAGAAGGGCAATAAATTGCTCGAGAATGATTTGCTCTCCTTCCCACCAAGAAATCTCTCCTCTTAATGATCCTGTCAATAGCATCTCTGAGAAAAGACGTACAGTAAGTGGTATTTTTATGGAAGCTGATTGCCAAACACAGCCTTAAGAGCTAGACTTCGAGAGCTACCTGGGATTAACAAGAGAGGCAAAATTACAATCCTGGGGGGAAAATCTCTTCTTTGACTGTGTAAATGTGTTATATTTCCATAGCACTTTATCCTTTTATTTATTTCTTGATTATCTAGGACATTTCTTGGAGAAAAATGGTACAAAATTGCAAGAAGAGAAACATATCTATAATAAGGATGGGCTTCTTATTATTGTGATGGCCACTCGAATTGGGAGAGAGACTTTGTAAGGAAGTTGTTAAATCTCTCACCCCCAGGGCTCAAGAGAACAGGTTCACAGACATTGACTGTCGGGAACTGGGAAAACTAGTTGGAGACTTTGATTTTCATCTTTCCTGGAGGCAGAAACAGAAAGGTCAAAGAACCTTGACCCTGAAATCTTGGTGCTTGCCAGTACTTTCTACTATCCTCATCCTTGACCAGCCACATGAGACCCTGGAATTTTCGCCTTCTCATACTTACAGGGTAAAGAATATGAATTTTGGGCACAGATGTCCAATACTCAACCACATCAATGGAATGAGGATACCATGGACCTGGAGTTGTGCAGGGCACACGGAGCAGTATCTTGCCTTCATTCTAACATGGAAGACAAAAAGAAAAAGACCAACAAATAAAAGCACATATAATGTGCTCATAGTTAGGGATAAAGTGGTAAAAACAAAGCAAGATAAGGCATTAAAAAATGACTAGGCTAGAAAGAGGGTGCATTAGAGATACAACAGTCAGGGGAAGAGGCAACATTTGCACAAGGCCCTGAGTGCAGTGATGCAGAAACTGTGTAAAAGTGGAAGAGAAGGATAGTCCCAAAGTCCTGTGGCTGTAATGTTCTGGGAATGTTTAATAAACAGCAGGACGTTCAATATGGCTAAGCTGGAAAAGGCCAGATGGAGCATGATCAGAAATGAGAGCTGTGGCCCAGGCATCTGGGGGCCTGCAGGACACGTAAGCACTTTGCATCTCATTCTGAGTGTTAGAGGACTGGCGTGGCCTTGGTGGGTTTTGAGCCATGCAGCGGCAGGTCTGCAATGCTTTTCTACGGGGCTGCTCCGGCTGCTGTGTGGATGGTCTGTGGGGGCTTCTAGTGAGGAGCTATGGCGGGAGTCCAGGGGAGAAATGAAGTTGGCCTGGGCCAGAGGGGTGGCAGTCAAGAGATGACTCATTTGGATACTTAAGTCTGAATTCTGGCACTGCCTCTTGCAAACTGCGACCTTGGACAAGTTCTTTAGCTGCTCTGAACTTCAGTTTCTTCTTTAAAAATCTGGACGTATGTGCTTCCGTTATAATCGTTTGGTACACTGTGGCCCTCAATATCTTAGGGACTTCACAGCCCATATTTTCCCTTTAGACAATTGTCCTCCTCCCTCTGAGAGAGAATTCCTGCAACTAGGTTTTACACCTTGTGTGTAGAAGGACGAATTAGTCTCCTCATCAGTTTGCGGTTCCTGATCATCCCTGGTCCACACAAAGCCTCCTGGTATTTCTTTTACTTCATTTTTCCTCCATTCGCTACTCTCATTTGATAATCTCTTTGGCCAGTCATTCCGAGGTGTTTAACTCATATCCTTTTGCAAACGGTGTACTGTTGCTCAGTGTATTTGTATTTAAAACTACATCACATGGTTTGTTTTCTTTCTTATGTTATAGAGCTTTGTGTTTTCTAGATGAATTTGTGTGGCCATGTGGGTATTTGATTCACTACCTGATGACTCATGTCTAGATGACCAGGCTGTTTGCCTCAGGGAATGCCTGCCATGACTGCCCTGGATGCCCTTCCAGTCGTGTGCAACCGGAAACACCTGCACATTGCATCTTTTGCCACTTAAACTTGGGTGGAGATTTCCTGGCATATGCACTTGAGGAACACAGCAGCTGAGTCATAATTGCTTGTATATCCAACTAGACTGAAGACCGACCATCTGGCTGTTTTCCAGAATGGCTGTACCACTCCCACCAGCAGCAAGAAGAAATTACCGTAGCCCCTAGGTCCTTTCCAGCACTTAGTATTATTCACTTTTCCAATTTTACCAGCCTATGTGCATACCAGCCTTGACTTACCATTTCCTTGATAAGTAAAGAACTTGAGCCCTTCTTCTTCTGCTTCTTCCTTGTCCTTTGGATTTCCTTTTCAGTGAATTGTCACGTCACTGCCTTGCCTATTTTTAATTCAGGGCTGCTGTCTATTTTCCTTTTGATTTACAAGAGTTTTTTGTAGCTTCCAAATCATAAATTATTTGTTGATATTAGAGGCTACAAATATATTCTGTCATTCTTTCATTTAACATTTTCAAATGTCTTTTCATTGAAATAAAAAATATTTAATTTGTATATGATTGAATCCACCTGGTTTTTGCTACACAGTTTGTATTTTTAAGATGTTTAGGAATGCTTTCCTACTTGTATGTTGCACTACATTCTTCTACAATTTATGCTGACCATTTCAGATGGTTTATCTTACACATTTAGACCTTTCACCCTTTTGGAATACAGTGATATTAAGTAAAGATCTAGTATTTTGTATTCCAGTTTCTCTAATGCTGTTATATACAATATTTTCTTTGTTTTGTGGAACATTAATTATATAAGAAATATGACCAGGGGCATGTCTTGGCTCCTCATTCTGTTTTGTTGATCTGTATTCTTTTGTAGATCAATACTAGACTCTTTCAATTGTCACAGTTGTACAGCATATTTTATTTACAGTTCTATTTTAACTGTGTTTTTATTTAAACACAGATTTTTTTATTTCCTCCATAGAAATCATTGAGGTCTGATTTCCACATATTAAATATATATCATTTCAAATTCATTAAATATGTAGGATTTTACATGCTTATATTTCGGATTGTGTCAATAATTAGTATGGAAGAACAAAATACATAGTTAGCTGAGACAACCTTAAAATACAGAATATTTTTATCATCCAGAAATTTTTCCTGTGATCTCTTGTTAATCCCTTCTCCACCATAACCATTTTCTGTTTACTACCTCCAAAGATTGGTTTTGCTTGATGTAGAAAGTTATCATAAATATTATTCTTGAAGTATTTGTGTGAACATAATTTTCTTCAACAGATATATAGAAACAAGTTTGCTGGGTCCCATGGTAGAATTATGTTAACTATGAAACACTGCTGGACCATTCTTCAAGATCGTTGTCCAGTATTCATTTCACTAGCAATGTTTAGAAGTTCCATTTGATTTACATTCTCACCCATATTTGGTATCGACAGAGTAGCATTATAGGTAGAAACTTTTTTGATGGGTGTGTATTGCATAAGTTTTAATTTGAAGTTCCTTAACGACTAATGATACTGAACACTTTCAAATGTTTATTGGCTAATCTGTTTTGAAATGACTCTTCATATTTTGACCTATTTTTCTTGGAATGCTTTTTGTGGATCCACATTCCCTCTCAGTTAAATATGCTGGGTAAGATATTTTTGTGAAATATATAGAGTATTTTTACAGCTGTGACTTGATTTTTCTTTTCTTAACAATTTTCTCCCACTTTATTGATGTGTAGATATGTGATACATAATACTTACATTGAACTTGAGTATTTTGTGCACACATATATTGTATCAAAATTACAAATCTTTCTCCTCTCCCTCTTTGATCCTCCCATGTCCTCTCCCTCCCTGTCAGTTCCTACTGTCCCCCTCCCACTTAGTTCTATGAAATAACTGTAATCTGAGTTTCTCATATTTGATATTTAACCTTCTGTGTCTGACTCACCTCACTGAACACGATGGTCTCTGTTTACCTACAAAAGCCTCAAACCTATCTGTCTTTATAGATGAGTAATATTCCATTGTGTATGAATACCACAATTTATGTATCCTCTGG
The DNA here is from genome assembly GCA_004027205.1 of Ctenodactylus gundi. NCBI lineage: Eukaryota > Metazoa > Chordata > Mammalia > Rodentia > Ctenodactylidae > Ctenodactylus > Ctenodactylus gundi. The sequence goes on from PVKB01002467.1 coordinate 205,639, forward strand.
TCTGTTGATGGGTATTTTGGTGTCTTCCACATTTTAGCTACTGTTATTTGTGCTGCTATGAACATGGTATACATGTATCTCTGTTATATGATGCTTTTAACTCTTTTGGAAAAATTCCCAGAAGAGGTACTGCTGGATCAAAGGAAATATTTATTTCCAGCCTTTTGGTGAATTTCCATACCGCTCTCCATAGTGGTTGCACCAATTTACATTCCCACAGCCTCTCCAGCATTGAGTGCTATTTGAGTTCTTGATATATGCCAGTGTCTCTGGAGTCATATGGTATCTTAGTGATGTTTTGATTTGCATTTCTCTAATGGCTAAAGATGTTGAACATCTTTTCATGTATTTACTGGCCATTTGGACTTCATCTGAGACCTGTTTATTCACTTCCATTGCCCATTTTTCAACCAGGTCTTTGAATTTGAGGGGTTTGTTTTCTTAAATTCCATGTATATTCTAGTTATTAGCCTCCAATCTGAGATATAGGTGATGAATATTTTTTCCCATTCTATTGGGTCTCTCTTTACTCTGTTGATAATTTCCTTTGCTGTGCAGAAACTTTTTAATTTGAAATAATTGCATTTGCTAATTCTGGGGACTATTTCTTTTGCTTTGAATGTCTTATTAGGAAAGTCCTTGCCTACATCTATATCTTTTAGGTTTTTGCCTAATTTGTCTTCCAGAAGGTTCAGTGTTTCCATTTAAATATCTAGGTCTTTGAACTACTTTGATTAGATTTAGTGCATGACGACAGGTGTGTGTCTAGATTCTTTCTTCTGCTTGTGTATATCCAATTTTCCCAGCACCATTTGTTGAAGAGGCTGTCCTTTTTCCAGTGTGTGCTTTTGGCTCCTTTACCAAAGATCAGATAGCTGAGGGTACTTGAATTTGTCTCTGCATCCTCAGTTCTGTTCCATTGGTCAACCTGCCTGTTTTTGTGCTGGTACAACAGTTTTTTTAATTAGCAGAAAATTTTAATTTCACAAGAGCTTAATTCCTTATTTCCTTTATTATGGTTTGTTGGTTTTGAGATCTAATGAAGAAATTTTCATCCTTGTGATCACAAAGACATTCTGTTGTGTTTTATTTTATAAGAAAAAAATTTATTTAAGAAAAGTTCATTTAATTTCTACCATTTATATTTAGGTCTCTCTCAAGTGTGTGTGTGTGTGTGTGTGTGTGTGTGTGTGTGTGTGTGTGTGTGTAGATTGAGATAAATTTTATAGTTCAATTTCTCTTCATAGAAATACCAACTTGTTTTGTTACTCTAAGAAGAGTTTTACTTTCTCATTGAATTACTTTGGTGTCCTGGTCAAAAATCAAAATCAATGTATCTATGGGCATATTTTTTTTCTATTCTGTTCCATTGAGGTACTTTTTTGTGCCAATGTCATATTGCTTTGATAAATGTAACTTTATAGTAGGCTTGGAATCAAGTGGCATAAACTTTTAACTTTGTCATGTTTTGAAATTGTTTTGGCAATTTTTTACCCTCTGTATTTCAATGTATATTTTAAAATCACACTTTAAATTTATTTTTTTAACTTTCCTGAAATTTTGACTGGTATTGAACCAATTATATAGGTAAATTTAGACAGAGTGAAAAAAATTTTGCCAATGTTGATAATTACTGAATATGATGTTATTTTTCATGTGGTCATTTATAAAATTTCCTCCAGAAATGTTTTACAAATTTTAGACTAGAGATCTTGTATACCTTGAGTTAGAGCCATTCTAGATATTTGACACTATTGCAATTAACTTACAAAGTTTCATTTTCCAATTATTAATGCCAATATAAAAGTTTATTTTATTTTATTTTAGTCTGAGACAGGGTCTCATTCTGTAGCCCAGGCTGGTCCTGAACTCACTATGAAGCCCAGGCTGGGTTTGGACTCCTGGCAACTCTCCTGCCTCAGTCTCCTGAGTGCTGAGATCACAGGTGTGAGCGAGCCACCATGTCGTGCTTGCATGGTGCTAGGGAATCAAATCGGGTACTTAGTGCCTGACTTAGCTCTTGCTAGGCAAGTGCTTTAACTGCTGAGCCATTCTTCCAGCCCCAGAAGTATTTATTTACTTTTAGTACTAGAGATTAATGTATGGTATTTGCAATAAATTATATCCCTCAAACCTTTAATTATTTATTTTAATTTTTATCTATTTTGAGGGAGGTTCTTGCTAACTTGCTAAATTTCAAAGATGGGCTCAAATTTCAATCTTCATGCATTAGCATTCCAGAATAAAAATATAATTATTATTTGAACATGGCAGCAATGATTGCATCTAGAAGGCACCAGTCAATCTTGTGGTTTTGTACCCTTGGCTATGATAGAGTGTACACTGACAGGTCCAAAGAGGAGAATGGGATACCCATTGTGAGCTCTCCTAGGAGACAGAGTGTAGCTAAATCACAGTCTAGGAAAGACAGGAACTCTATTTTTTGGTTAAGTCAGCAAGAGGGGAAGAGAGAAAGACAGTGCACCTCCTGGAAGGTCTGAGTCCAAGCAAAATCTCAGAAAGTAATAGTTACAGCCCCATACCCACACAGCATAGGTGGAAGAAGAGACAAATTATACGAGTATGGTGTGCACAGGAGCAGGAAGTTTAGGCACCTTTGCCCACAGAGCCATTCTACCCTCACTCAACCTAACCACACAGGAGCAGCAAGAACTACTGTGGAGTGAACTTCTTTACAGGCGTGGATACAGGAAGAAGAGGGAGAATTAGTTATACCTTTCCCCTCACTCAGTAGGATTCAAGGACTTGGATGTGAAGAATTCCCATACAAATAATGCAGAGGGTACTTTTTTTGAACTGTAGGCTTACTTCAACGGTTTTCTGTGGGTATATTAATCTTGTATTTTTTCTGCTATTAATATGTGGGTTTATTTTTTCTCTTCTTTCTTCCTTTGTTTTCCTACTCTGTTCTGTTCCTTGTTAGTTTCTGCATTTCTTTTTCTCTTAAGTATCTTCTCACACCCTTTTAAAACACCTTTCTGTAGATTCTGGAGACATTCTCTGTCTATTTCATGCACACATCTCTTTGTTTCTTCTTCTGCTGTTTCTATTACCTAAGTTTATCTGCTTTCTTCTCATCTAGGGTTGCAGCTCTCTAATGCTTTCCTCTATTCTATAAATTTTCTTCTGTTTTCTATCACGCTCCCAAAGGTAACCTTTAGTCTGTCTGCTTTCTCCCTATCCTCATTATTCTTATTAATAGTACTGTTAAGTATTAATAACTCATAGCCACAGGATGACATATTAGGAAGAAGTAATTGTTTTTATCTTAATTTTCCACATATTTGTTAGTATATTTATGTGATATACAATGGTTACATTGAGATTGAGGATTTTGGGCACATATATATCATGACTATGCTACAATCCCTTCCCCTACTTACTGTCTCTCCTGCTTCTGTCCTCGTACTCCCCATCACACTTATTTAGTTCTATAAAATGTCTTTATTTTGGGTTTTTCATTCTAGAGGAACCAAGCAAAACGTTTACTCTGCTTCTGATTCACTTCACTAAGCATGATGGTCTCAAGTTGCATTTATTTATCTGCAAAAGCCTCAAATTTATCTGTCTTTATAGACAGATATACCATAGCTTTTGTATCCATTGGTTGGTTGTTAGGTATTTCAACATCTTTCACAGTTAGCTATTAATTGAGCTGCTATAAACATGGATATTCAAGCGTCTCTATTATATGTTGCCTTTACCTCTTTTGCAAAGATACCCAAAGGAGTTATTTATGGAATAAATGGAATATTTATTTTCAGCCTTATGAGAAGTCTCCATTATTGGAGAAGCAATAATTGCATATTATTTACCTAGATATAGATAATTAAGGTAGACTTTTCTCTATATTATCAACAATAATTTAATGTTGTCTTCACCAAACTCTTCTAAGATGTAACTAGACAATCTGCATAGAAACGTTTATTTCTAGTATAGACCATATTTCTATTGTTATGAGTAGAACAATTGTATGAGTGAATATCTTGTCTTATGTCTGTTGCTTGTATATATTAGTTTAACCATTGATTTGAATATCCATTCTATTGTTAAAAGGGATGTAGCAGGCAAAGCTTACCAATGGTTGATAACTTCTGGCGGCATGGTTTTGCCTAAATAAACAATACAGAGGTTTATTTCATTAATAACAATGATATAGTACTGATATTAGTGGAACATTTTGGTAAGGTTTATTTAGATAGATTCATTGATGGCATAGACTGTGCCTCTTACTGTCAAGAGAAGAATAGTCTAGTATTAAACTAGTTATGAGGCTCTTTTAATAATTTATCTTAGATTATAATGTTATTATAAGTCTTTATTTAAATTAAGAATGATAGCATAGATGTTGATCTTGATTTTCAATATATGTGAATAAATATCTTGTCCACAGACTACACACAGTTCTGTAATGTGAACTGAAAAGTAGAGGAATTCAGGCAATCAGCATAAAGTTAGTCACTGAGAAAATGCCCAAAATCAGTAGCTTAGTAAGCTAAGGACAGACATAAATACTAAAATCTGAACAAAATCTGCATAGTAGAGACAAATCCCATTGGCATTACCTGGTCTACAACCTACAATGACAGAACCATGGGAAACTGAGAGAATAAGTCACCTGCAAAGAGGCTCAATGCCCCCGAAGCTAATACCATGAGCCTAAAAATAGCATAACCTATAGGAAAGGAAGTAAAAAAAAAAACTAGACCTAGTCACTAAATAACTCAAACAAGATATATTTAAACAAATGCAAGCAATGGTCAGTGAACTCGAAGAGAATATAATAAAACAAACAATAGTCTTAATAGTTTAAAAACCTAAGAATTATAAGACGATACAAAGAGATAAATAAGGCAGTGCAAGAAATGAGAGAATATTTCAGTATAGATGTAGAAAGACTGAAAGATTTCTAAGCTGAACTCCAGGTTATAAAAAATAACTTGCATAAAAACACAGGATATTGGCTTAACCATATTGAAGGTAGATCATTGGATCTTGAATATAAGGTTAACAACTGGACTACTCAGTCAGAGATGACTGCAAAGCAAAAAGACAATAAAGAGACTGGTTATAACAGCTGATGGATAACTCAAAGAGAAAAAAACCTGAGAATTGTAGGAGTGCAAGAGAAAATGGAAGGTAGTGCAAAATGTATAAAATATATGTTCGGTGAAATTGTAGAGGACAGTTTTCTGAATCTAGAAAAAGAAGTTAACATTGAGCTACTGGAGGCATGTAGTACCTCAAATAGCCTTGATTAGAAAAGACCCTGTGCATGACACATCATCATCAAAATCTCACGTGCTCAACACAAAGAATACTGAAAACTTCAAGAGAAAATCAGAAAATAACCCACAAAGACAAACCCATCAGCACAACTACAGATGTCTCAACAAAAACTTAAAGGCCAGATGATTGTGATGAGTCATCATTCAAGAATGAAAAGAACATAACTGCCAAGCCAGACTGCCATATCCTTCAAAGTATTTTGAAGCAAAATTATCCTTCAAAATAGAGGGAGAAGTTAAAATATTTCACGATAAAGAACACTGAAAGAATTTATGACCACTAGACCAGTATTGCAGAAAATACTCAAAGGAATCTGAGAGGTAGAGAGATGAACAGCACCAAAGATTCCAGGGGAAAGGAAACACCAAGATGAGAATGAACTAACAATGGTGTAGAACAAATAATCAACACGGAAGCATCATAACGACAACAAGATGTAGCAAATACACCCCTACCATAATGCTTGATGTTAAAGGTCTCAACTCTTCTATCAGAAGACACAGATTGGCTGATTGGATCAAAAACCAACAATCTGTTGTCTGCCAGAGACCTGTTTTACCCATAAAGAAACACGTAGACTGAAAATAAAAGGATACAAATCAGTACTTCATGCAACTGACATAGATTGAGAAAACAAGCAGTGGTAGTTATTCTATTCTCAAACCCAGCAGATTTTGAGCCAAAACAGATCAGAAAAAAATAATGTTGGACATTGTATACTGGTTAAGGGAACAATTTAACAGGAACAAGGCATAATTATCAACATATATTCACCCAAAAAGGGACACCCAATTTTGTAGAACAAAACCTACTGGTCATGAATAATCAAATAGGCCCTAATACAATCATTGTGGGGGTTCTTAATGCCCTACTGTTACAAATAGACAGGTCAACTAGACAAAAATTTAACAAATGAATATGAAAGTGAAGCCACACTACAGAACACTTAGAAATAGCTGATAACTTAGAGAATATTCCATCCAACATCAACAGAATAGACTTTTTCTCAGCAGCATATTAAATACAAAGAAGTTGAAATAATTCCTTGCCTAATTTTAGATCATAGAAAAAAACTATAAATCAATAGCAAAATAAAGTACAGAAACTCTACAAATACATGGAGACTAAATAATATAGTATTGAACAAACAATGAGTCACAGAAAAAACTAAGGAAGAAATCAAAAATTTCCTACAGTAAAATGACAATGGAAGCACATCATACCAGAACACATTGGACACAATAAAACAGTGCTAGGATGGAAATTTATACCAATAAATGCATACATTAAAGAACAGAACAAATTGAAGGAATTGCTTAGCAGTTAAAGCACTTGCATTGGAAATGCTTAGTTACCTAAGTCTGATTCACCAGCCCCACATAAGCTTGGCATGCTGGCACACACCTGTAATCCTAGCACTTGGGAGGCTGAGGCAGGAGGATTGCTACAAGTTCAAGGCCAGCCTGAACTACATAGTGACCTCAGAACCAGCCTGGACTACACAGCAAATAAATAAATAAATAAATAAATAAGTGACTGAACAATCCCAAATAAGCAATATAATAATACACTTTAAAGTCCTAGAGAAACAAGAACAATTCAAATCAAATAGTAGTAGAAGAAAACAAAATTTAAAAACCAGAGCAGAAATTAATGAAATTGAAACTTAAAAAAGACAAAAGATCAATAGATCAAAGAATTGGTTCTTCAAAATAATAAATAAAATTGATACACCTTTAACTAAACTAACAGAAAGAAGGAAAGAAAAATGCATATGAATGCAATTAGAAATGAAAAAGGTGAAATTATAATGAACATTGATGAAATTCAAAGAATCATAAAGAACTATTTTGAAAACTTGCCAACAAATTGGAGAATTTAGAAGAAATAGATAAATTTCTAGATACATTCAAGATATGAAAATTGAACCAAGAAGACATAAAAACCCTGAATAGATGCTGCTGTAGTTTGGATCTTGAGTGTCCCGCAAAAACCTTATGTACTTGGACCTGTGTGTTATTGGGAGGTAGGTCTTCGCTGGGAGGTTTGATCTATGAAGACTGTGTCAACTGTAGCAACTGGGGACCCCTAGGGCAGAAATTTCAGGTGTGTTTTGTTGACTTGTGGACCAGGCAATTAGTGGAGAGGCATTCCCCCTGGAAGCTTGAAGTAATTAAAGGAATGAAGATAAAACATTGTTAAGAGTTTCTTGGAGGGGGAGCTTTAGGCTTCCCAACTGGCTTGGCTGCTGCTTCCATGGGTTCTGTCTACAATAGAGGGAGCAGCTCTCCAGCTTCTGTCACTTGTTTCCACCACTGTCAGCTGCCATGAACAGACTGTATGATACCATCTGAAACTGAGATAAAATAAATCCTTCCTCCCTGGAATTGTGGATGTTGGATATTCTGTCATAGTAACAATAAAGTAACCAAGACAGATGCGTAACAGGGGTGGAAACTGGAACGCTAGTAAAGTCTCTATCCACAAAGGAAAGGCCCTGACCAGAAGAATTCTATCAATAATGAAGACAAGAGCTATCACCAAACACTTCTCAAACTATTTCAAGAAATTGAAAAAGAGGAAATATTGTTAAACTCATTTTTGGAAGCTTGCATAGCCCTGGCACCAAAACCAGACAAAGATATGGTTAATTAGGAAAGAAAACTATAGGCCAATCTCCTTAGTGAACATAGACAATTATCCTCAGTAAGGTATTGGCAAAGAGAATTGAAAAATCATTGAAAAAATCATACACCATGAACAAGATGGCTTCATTCCAGGGATGCAAGTTCAACGTACATAAAACAATTAATGTAATGCACCACATAATAAAAGCAGGAACAGAAATCATATGATCATCTCAATAGAGGCAGAAAAAGCCTTTGACAAAATACAATATCCACTCACGATTAAATAAAAACACGCAGGAAAATTGGTACAGAAGGACTTTACTTCAAACTGATAGAAGCAACTTATGCAAAATCTACTGTGAACATTATATTAAATGGGGAAAATTGAAAGCATTTCTCCCTGAATCATGCATACAACATGGTTGATCACTATCACCTCTCCGAGTCTATGTAGTGCTTGAAACCCTAGCCAGAGTAATCAGGCAAGAGAATGAAATAAAGCAAATTCATATAGGAAAGGAGGAAGTCAAATTTTCTGTAGATGATATGACTCTTTACCTATAATACCCCAAAAACTCCACACAGAGACTTCTAGAATTATCAAATTCATCCAAGTTACAGGAAAAAACTTAATACAAGAAAATTAGTAACATTCTTCTAAACTAACAAAGAACTCATTGAGAAAGAGCTGAGGAATATAATCCAATTTTTCAATAACTCCTCAAAAATGCAATACCTAGGAATAAAACTAATCAAGAAGTGAAAGTCTAGAACCTCTATCACAAAACTACATTATATAATTCAATTTATTATGCAATTTCAATTATTCAGTTTCTTCAAGAAAGAAGTTGAAGATGACTCTAGAAAATAGTAAGACATCCCCTATTCCTGGATAGGCAGAATTAATATTGTTGAGATGGCTATACTGCCAAAACTGGTATACAGACTCAATGTAATTTCTGCAAAATACCAACAACATTTTTCACAGAATTTGCAAAAACAATCCTAAAATTTACATGAAACCAAAATAGATCCAAAATTTCCGTAACCCTGAGCAATAAAAGTAAATGGCTTTATGATTCTGGACATCAAGTTATATTGCAAAGCAATTGTGACAAAAACTGTATCGTATCGGCGGCACAAAGCCCAATAAGTTGACCGGTGGAACAAAACAAAGAATGCAGAGACAAACTCAAGTACCCGCAATTATCTGATTTTTGACAACGTGCCCAAAAACATACACTGAAGAAAGAATGGCCTCTTCACATCCATATGCCGAAGAATGAATCTAGACCCTCACCTATAGCCATGTAGTAAAATCAAATCAGAGTAAATCAAAGACCTAGATATTAAAACAGAAACACTGGACCTCCTGGGGGTCAAAATAGGCAAAATTCTTGACGATACAAATGTAGTCAAGGACAATCTCAATAAAACACCTAATGCAAAAGAAATAGCCCCCAGAATCAGCAAATGGGATTATGTCAAGTTTAAAAGTTTCTGCAGCAAATGAAACCATCACAAGAATGAAGAGATAATTAACAGAATGTGAATAAAAATTACCACTTATATCTCAGATAGGAAGATAGTAACTAGAATATACAAAGAACTGAAGAAAAACAGACCCACCTCAAAACCAAAGGTTTATTAAAAAACAGACAATTGAAATGAATAGATAGTTCTGAAAAGTACAAAAGGCCAGCAAATACATGAGAAAATGTTTAACATTCTTAGCCATTAGAGAAATGCAAATCAAAATATCACTGAACTACCATCTTACCCTAATGAGAATGGCGTATGTCAAGTACTCAAAAAGCTATAGATGCTGGCAAGTATGTGAGGGAAAAGGAACTCTTTTACATCTTCACTGATAGAACCTAAAACTAGTACAACCACTATGGAGAGCTGCGTAGGAAATCCTTAAAAAACTGAAAATAGGTATTTCATTTGACCCAGTGACACTTCTGCTGAGTATTTTTCCAAAGAGTTAGAAAAACACCACATACAGCAGACATACATGCATACCCATGTTTATAGTCGCACAACTAATAATTAAGTCATGGAAGATGTCAAAATACCCATCAGTAGAATGGATTAGGATACGTGGTATATATACACAATGGAGTACTACTCTGCCTTAAAGACAGATGGATATGAATCATGTGTAGATAAATGGATACAATTTAAGACCATTATGCTTAATAAAGTGAATCATGCTTAGCATATTAAATATTGCATCATTTCCCTAATACGAGAAACCCAAGGTATAAATAAATAACAGAGTCAAATAAGTGAGCTGTTGGTAGTCAGAAAGGGAGACAGAGGGGGTCTGAAAGTGAGAAAGGGGGTAGAGGAGAGAATGTGAAGGTGTTCCGATTATGTATGTGCACAAAATTCTCAAGTTTAATGTAACTGTTTTCTATCACATATATGTACTAATAAACATGGGGAAAATCGAGATTGCAAATTCAGTTGACGGTGCTAATCATCTGACATCGAAACAGTCTATCCTGGATTGTGCGGATGGGTCCAGTGGAATCACAAGCCTCCTTTAAAATGGAGACGAAAAGTTGAGTTGAGTCTGTAGCTTTCTTGTAGTGTTCATATGATTTCACTAACCTGAAATATTTTGGATGTGGGATCAAGATTTCTCTTTCAAAGGCTTGGGTATCGAAGACCCTGGGAATAGCTTTATACTTTAGCTCAATTATCATGCTTTTGGGCCAGGTGACCTCTCTCTGCTGTGGAGAGTCCATAGCGGACTCCATCCCTACCTTCTCTTTCTGTGCCCCAGGAGATCTCTCTCTCTCTCCTCTCTCTCTCTCTTCTCTCCTCCCTCTCTCTTTTTCTCTGTATTTCTTTCTCACCAGTGTTCCTGCCTTAATATTCAGAGAGCCTACTGAGTCTCTGGGTGCTCCAAAAGGTTCTTAGCTATCCCCTGCTGATGACAGTGTGTGAAGATCCGAACTCTCAGAGTACCTTAGAGGAAACTCTTTTACTTCTCTTGCTTCCAAGTAAATTACAAAATCCATTCATCAAGTTTCCTTAAGCTCCATGTGGAGAATTGTTCAGAGTTGCATTGCATTTATAGACTAATATGGGAAGAATTGATATTCTTATAATAGTAAGTTATATCATCAGTGGACTTGATATATATCTCCATTTATTTAGGTTGTGATAATATACAAATACATTTATTATTACAGCTTTAAATTTTGCTCTCTGGAGATCTTTTCTATCCTATACATTTTATGTTTTGTGGCTTTTATGAATTACATCTTTTTAAAAATTTTGTTCACTAGTTGTTTATAACTGGTGTTAAAAATGATACTAATTTTTGAGGTTACTATTAAAACCAACAACTTCATTGAGATCTTCTACTCTGCTTGATTTTACTGAAATTAGAGGTAGATAATATCATATTTCAGTGAGTATTTATCTTTGTTTTCCAAGTTCTTTTGTCTGTCCTTTTCTTTTCCAATGGCCATGACCTCGCTGCTCTGTTTATCAGTAGAATACAATCATTTTAAACCACCTGACACTTCCCTGCCCTTGCCCTTGCTTTGTGCCTTCCTGGCTGCGGTAGAATTGAGCTAGAAATGAATACCTGACCCTGCCTGGGCCAATCAGATCTTCTCCCCCAGGGGCTTGGAATTGCAATTGAGGATGGGTGGTCAGTCTTTGTTAAGCAGGTGAATTGGAAAATAGTACAAAGGCTGCATGGGAGCAGCTACATTTGGTCACTTGTGCACAGGAGCAGAGGAAGAAGTCATATAAAAGGAGGAGGTCTTTTGAAAGGGGGTGCAATCGGGGTGGGGGAGGGGTGGTGACAGAGAGAGAGAGACAGCAAGAAATAGAGAGACGGGCAGCGGCGCCCTGTCCACGCCCAACACAAGAGAGACAAGAGAAGAAATAACCTGGGAGATGCAAGGCCTAAGAAGACACCAATATCCATGCATGTAGCCTCTCACTCTTAGAGAAGGGATGGACAACCAGAGATTTAGACAGGGGGAAAATGCAGAGACAGACAGAGCAGATGAGATAGAGAGACTGGAGTCCTGGGCTCTGAGGGCGGTATGAGGCCACCTACCTGTCCTCCAAGGTGACTCCAGCCGGCTGGACTGCAGGGCTAGGGGCTGCTGCTCCGTGGGAATCCAGCTACCATGCCTGCCTTCAGGTTTGGGAAGATCCCTCTGAATCTCCACGACAAATCTCATGCTACTTAAGCTCACTCGAGGGATTTCTTGATATTAAGTGCCCAAGTGAGCTCTGAGCACGTCTGTACAGTTGGTTCCGCACCAACCTGACTACACCTGGAAAATTCAAAGGTATTGCAAGCCTGACCCTCTCCAACTGTCACGCTCCCTTGTTCCCCCTAGAAGGCCTCTCCCTGCCCTGCATTTCAAGGAGTGTAGAGGCCAGCTTTGACTCCTCCCTTTACCTTGGCTCCTCAAGCCAGAAAGTCTGCGTGTGTGGTCAGTTACAATCCTCTTCTGTCCACATTTCCCATGTTCACGTCCCCATCCTGGTTTGGCCACTACTGTACCTTCTTGGGTACAGTGCAGCAGCCTCCCAGTCTGCCTGTACTGTCTCTCTCTTCCTTCCCTTTATCTTTTCTTTGTTTTTGTCTGTGTTGTGGTCATTGATTTTGGCTTTGGAAATTAAATCCAGGTCCTTCACATTGACCTACATCTCCAGCCATTTTTTTATTTTTATTTTTATTTTATTTTTATTTTTTACTTTTTGTCTTGAGACAAAAAATCTTGCTGTGACGCTGAGGTGCCAAGGCTGGGCTCGAACTCAAGCTTCTCCTGATCAGAGTACTGGGATTGCAGACCTGCACCAACACACTCAGGTCTGCTTTTTCCTCTGACCCCTTCCATCCATTCTTCAGAGTTGCTTCTTGGAAGAAAAGGAACGGTGGTGGTGGGGGGAGGGGGGGGCGGGGAGGGAAACACAGTAAACCAAGGGGCAAAAAGTGATTCAGGCCATAAATAAAGTGAGCCCATCAATGAGCTGGTTTCCAGAAACTCCCCCAGCGCTCTGACAACCTGCAGGTGCTGCCTCGCGTGCGGAGGTTCCCTTCGTTTCCAGCAGACCCTTCTTGACAGTTGCTCAGGCGGAGATGGACAAATGGCTTCTCTCCAGTCCTTTGGGCGTGGACAGGGCGCCACAACTTCAAGTTCTACCCCACCAAATTTAAGCCCTTTGCTCCATTTTTTAAGAGAGATTTTGCAATCTTCGAAAAAGAAAAGCTTCAAAGTTTGAAGTGCTGGAGACTAACAATGCAGTTTCCGGGGTTTACTAGCCGGAGAGCGTCTTACTTGCCCTATTGTACCCATCTCTCTCAATCCACCGAGCTAAGGGATCTGAGAGAGGACTTCCCTGGGGGGGAGGTAAACTGAGTTCTTCTCGAAAGTTATGTGTGTGCCTGGTTCCAGGGACCTGTCCGAAGCTGCCCTGTGATCTTCCCACTGCCTCTTCCTTTCCTCCCAAGCCTGGAGTGAAGCTTGGACAGTTTCCTAACAAACCTTTTAAGTGAATCAAAAATGCCCCAGTGACACCGAATTCATAACCATTCTGCATTTGATTTTAGAGTAAATTTCTGCTTCTAATTCTGAGATTTAGAAGTCAGATTTGTTGAAGAGGAGGGGCCGCAGGACACAGGTGACAGTTGTTTGGGATCAGCACTTGCTGTTTTCTATATTCAGCATCTTAACACGGCTGGCAAAAATCCATACTGTGCAGCTCGCTCCTGCTGCACAAGTCTCTTTGGGTCATAGAAACTCTATAATATTCATTTTCAGAAATCGAAAAGTTTCCCTCCAGGTAACACATCAAGATTTGCAGTACCTTGGACAAAATTAGACATTGGATTAGGAATTCAATGCATGGCAATCTATCTTCCTTCTACAGAGATATTGTTGCACAAATCAGAAAATCATAACCCGGCTGTATAATCAGCAACATTTCATTCCAGGAAGCATATTGTAACCGGAGTGATAAGGCCTATCGAAGTCCTGCACGGCAGTTCTTGAGGTTTCTGAGCAGTCACACGTTCTGGGAACCGTTGTGGCTTTTCCAAATGCATTTGAGGGCTTTCAAGTCAGTTATGTTTTTTTTTTTTTATAATGGGAGCAGGTACAGTTAAGTTCATAGGTTCATTTCAACAAGGGACAATTGTCTTTCCTTCTTCCAGCTGTATTTTCAATCTGTAAAGACGCTCCAGTGAATCTATTTTGTGTTGCTGAACAAAAACGAATCTACTCCCTCCACATCCCGTTCTTGCTACGATCTTACTGCTTGGATCCTTTCTAGGTGAGCAGCGATAATACATGCCGTGCTTACTAGAATGATACTTCTATTTGCCAGTCGCTTCACAATTTACTTAATTTTACTCAGTCACAGGAGCCCTATAAACCCAGTACTCCTTCCCTGTTTTCAGACTGGAGAATGGAGGTGTAGGGCAAGCAATCCAAAGTAAGTTAGCTAGCAGGAGGCACAGGAGGGGGGTGACTTTCTCCCCACTTTCCATTCATGCTTCAGCCCTCTTGCACGGAGCTGCTGCATCCAGGGCATCGAAGATTTATTATTGTCAAGGTGAACGGAAAGTTTCCAGTCCTTACCTTAGTCGACCTCTCTGCAGCGTTTGCCATGGTCCTCTTTCCCCAGCCTGCCTAGTCCCATACTTCCAGAGTCTTCCTCCATCCACCAGATGTTCCTTCTGTCTCTTGCCTCTCCTCTCTCCTCTCTGTCATCTCTTCATAGGTGCCAGATCCTTTTCTCATTTGTAGGGTGCCCACCCTTGGATGGGCTCACGCAAGCCCAAGGCTACAGCAGCCATCGGTAGGTTTCCTTCTCCCCGATCGGCCTCTCCATACGTGCCCTTCTATTCATACAGCTCTCACAGCCCACTAGACCTCAGTATTCTCAGTGCCCTACAGGCATGTCACATTCAGCGACCACTAAAGAGAACTTAGGACACAGCAGCCCCGAGGGAGAACCAAGATAGGCCACCCTGGGCAATCACTGCGAAGCACAGTGGGAATCTTACCTCATAGGAACAGCTCTGCGTAGGCCCAGCTGACTCGCTCGCTGTCCGCCTTTCATGTGCCTCTGGAATACCTCTCCTCTTCACCTTCTTGCACTCACAGACACCAGATTTTCTTCCAAGGATATGGCTTCCTCAACAGGCTTCTCAACTGAAGGCTTCTCTCTCTCTCTCTCTCTCTCTCTCTCTCTCTCTCTCTCTTAGACCCTACACTGAAAGGTGAATGTCCTCATTGATCCATATTGCTGCTTCCTGGTGGCCATGTTTTCCTTCTTCTTGCATAGGTCTCAATCCTAATCCAAAAGGCTTTTACGTCATTGGATTGTACACCCCCAAAGCCTACTTGTTTACAATTATATACTCTCCTCCTCCTCATTCTTCTCCAGATATTAGTCATCAAGCATTTTAGCACCTGCTTTGCTGTAATTTCTCTCCACTATTCTTTCCATCATTTTTTGTAATTTCAGCATTTATGAAGATGAGTCACGCACCTCTCTGACCTCTCCTTTGCTTAACTGACTCATCTCAATGGTACTTTCCTCCACTCCACTGCACTCACGCTTCCAATGAACTAAGACCTTGTAAGACCTTGTCATTAGTATTTATTGCAAGCCAAACCCTTAACTGTTACCATGGCAAACTGAGGGCACTGTCAGCTTTCCAGCTGTTTACCTCACACTCAATCCCCTCTTGGACTCATTGAGATAGATAACGCTAGGTCTGCCATATTTCCATCACTCAACCCTATACTTTTTTTTTTTTTAAAGAATGGGTAGAACAGGTCTTTACTTAGAAGCAAAGGACAGAGGGGTGAAAACTCCTTCTTTATGGGAGGGAGTCCTGAGTGTATCGCCCCCCATGTTTCTCATTTCCAAAATTCTGCTTCATAAGCATATTTTCTCTCTGGTATACATTTTGCTTTTCTTTGCTTTCATTGCACAATTTTTTTTTTAAAGAAAACCCTAATTCAGTTTGGTAAAGCCAAATTCCCATCTCCTCTGCCTCTCCATCTAAGAGACCCTACATGGCTAGAGAAAAATATCAGGTTTCATTTCAAATTTGTCAGGACACATCTCAAGTGCATCCTCAGATGAGGTGGACAACTATTTTAAATTTTTTTTCTTTTCTCAAACTTCTAGCATCTCCCTAATCTCAGTTTAAGAATAGAAAATGTAAGAAAGAAATTTCCTCAATTTCCTACCAGACATCCATCAACCTGCCTGCATTTTCATCCAAATGTTCTACCCTCTGCCCTATGGACATGTTTAAGCCTGCTTAGAAGGCCAACCACTATACCCATGTACTGGCTACCTCAAAAGTTTTTTCTCATTCAGCTTTCCACTCTCCTATAACATTAAAAGTCTTTCCCTTATTGACTGAGTTTCATCTACATTCAAGGATATTGTATGTTAGCTAGGCTCCCACCTTAAAAAAAAATCTTGCCTGACCCCATGTTATTCTCTACCGCCTCCTTTGCATAAAAGTCATTTGAGTTCATATTCACTATACCCAGGTACTCACCATCTAGTTTTTTGAGCCCATCCCAAATAGCTTTTATTCTTCATACCTTGACTGATTCCATTCTTTTTGAGATCAATAACCTCCATGTTGCCAAATCCAATAGCCTATTCTGAGTGCTTGTCTCAATCTGTAGGCAGAATTTTTATTACCAATCACCCCTTCTTTCTAGAAACTTTTTTTCCTTGACCTCAGGGAGAAGAGGGTAAATTTTTTTTTTGGAAATGTATGCTTGGCTGCTGTAGAATTTGTGTGTCTCATTAGCATTTAAAACTTAACTGTCTTTGTTGATTTCTCCCTAACCTTATATTTGAATTTTGGCTCAGCCACACATTGGAGGAAATATATATCTCTGTGCCTTGGTATCTTTCTTATCAATTAAGCATGATAATATTATCTTATTTTGTACTGTGGTAGCTCAGTGAGGTACTGGCATGACCACCTTTATCTTAATGCCTAGCATAAATGCTTAGAAAATGACAGTTCCCTCCTCTGTCTGTCCCTTTTGCCTCCTCTTGAATATTCTCTGTTCAGTGAGTGTCATCGTCCAATTCCCCAAATCAGAACCTGATATTAATTTTGTCCTTTCTGTGTCTTACCTCCCACATCAATTGCCATGAGCTCTCAAGTGTGTATTTCAAATATTTCTCAAGTACTTTTCTAGTATTTTGCTCTTCCAGTTTCCCTTAGTGTTGCTCATTCCTGTCTGGCTGTCACTTCCTACTGGTTCTTCAGTCTTGTCTCCCCCCTGCAGCCAGAAATCAGTACATTATCTGATTATATCACTCGCTCCCTTCAATTTCTCCCCATGAACCTCAGGAGAGGATCTGAATTCCTTGGTATTATTATGCACCCCTGTAAGTGCTATATTAGGCTCTTCTGAACTTGATCTTGGCTTCTTTTTCCCTTTCAACACTTCTCATTCTATCCCCAAATTCATTGTACAGCTTTTCAGAGCCATTCATTACTTCCAAAATGTGCTGTGTGTTCTTGTGGCAAGGATGTTTTTGCCTAAGATCCTGTCCCACCCTCTCTTCCCACTACCGCTTCACCTGGCTAATCTCAGGACTAAGCTGCCAGTCCATAGATTTCCATGTCTAAGGGGCCAGGGCTAATGCCCCTCATTGGGGGCTAGCTGCCTCCTCTTACCAGCCCTTGTAGCATCTTGTACTTTCCTTGTGATTACCATTTAAATGATCTATTTCTTCAGCAGGAAAAAATGTAAAAGGAAAAAAGAAAAGAAAAGAAGACGTAGAAGGAGGAGGAGGAGAGGGAGAAGGAGGAGGAGGAGGAGGAGAAGAAGAAGACCAATTACTGAGTATCAGAGGTGTCACCTCAGGAAAGGAGAGGTGAAAGAGCATGAGAGACAGTACAGGAAAGGTCATGAGTAAATACGTCCCCTGGTGCCCCATGAGAAACGATAGCCCCGGGGACCTGGGTTCATAGGCCGTTCTCTGAGGCGTGGTGGCAGAATGTGATAAAGGAAGAGACTGTAGACAGAGGCAGGAGCCATTCCAGGAAGGAATGTAGGAACCTTTAAATTTATGAAATCTAAGGCACTCTGGAAAAACATGGGCCCAAGGTATTTATCAGGCTTTATAAAATAATTTATTAGGTTTAATAAAATGAAAATTGGATGATGAAGAGAACACTGGATCATTCTGAGAACATCTTTGCACATCCTAAAATATCTATATGGCTTGGTGAACAGCTCTTGTTTCTTTTCTGATCAGTTTGAAAAACATTTAAATACTATCTGAGCAAGAAGTTATTGAACCACCATGCTGAAGAGAGCTACTTGAATCCTGAAAGCAATGAGGAGCCATTGAGGTTTAGTGAGCCAAGAAATAAACTGGTTCGTATAAACTTTAAGAAAGTTCAGTTTGCAGGAACAGGGAGAAGAATGCATTTGAGGGTAGAGATGAGAGGTAAGAGGACCAGAGAAGAAGGGACTGTAATGGCACCAGCATCACCTGCAAAGGAATAGGAAAGTCTTGATGTCCTCAAGTTGCTGTGCACAGGCACAGCTGGACCCTGGAAGAGGGACAGAGGGCGAGTCCTAAGAGTATCCAGACGTCAGCTCCTCCTGCTCAGGTGCTCTGGCTGCCCAGTCAGCCTCTTCAGCCTCTTCACTTCTGGTATTTACAACTACTCCAGCCAACTTGCCCAGGTCCACCCTCGTCACCCTCCTTTTTCTAACTTGTTTTCCTCTCGTATGGTTAGTTTCAGAGACTGAGACCATTATCTACTCAGCTCCCAGGCCAGTTTCCTGGCTTAGATTTGTCATGCAATTCCATATCCTCTGATGATCTCTGCCAAAATTGCTTCTTAATTATTTCTGGGTTCTTCTGCCTTTAGCCAGCCCCCATCCCTCTGGTCTGGACTGCAGCCTCAAATCCTAGTCATTCTGACTCTCTAGGACCTCTCCTGAAGGTTAAGGGGAGGAGTTTCACCAATGCCAGAAAAATCTCTTTCTGAGTGAGGAGACATCTGTTGACTCTGGGAGCAGAAAAGAAAGTCAGGTCTTTTGGCACCACCTACAAAGCTGCAGCCCTGGCCCTGCTCTGCAGTTCAGCCTCCTTCAGGGAGCACTGCTCTCATCCCTGAGGTCGTTTTTCTTCTCTTCAAACAGCCTTGCTCACTTATCACCTACCTACTTTTGCTCATGTAGAGCCCACTCTCTGAGCTTTCCTTCTAATCCTCATCTTCCCCTCCACCAGTTCACTTTCTACATCCTTTTTGGGGTAATAAAAAGTGCAACTCTCCAGATTTGTCTGGCTCTCGCCTATGTCCAGCAACCTTCCGCGGTCTAAGAGCCTCGAGTTTTCTCTCACAGCATCTCCTCTCTGTGCTACAACTGATATCTCCTTCCTTATCCGGGTTATTTATCCCCACAGGTCAGTGACTCCTTCAGTCTGATTTCTATGTGGCTCAGAGCACAAGGCTTGGCACAACTCAGTAGATGCTTGATATGTACTTGTTGAAAAAAAATGAATGGAGTGATGTGTCCTAAAGGATGCTCGTAAGCCAGATCTGTAATTAAATGATCTCATTGGCTCCTTGCATCATCCCTACTGGGGAAGTGTTATTACTATTATCTTCCCTTGTGGATGACCTTTGGAGGTTTAGAAGTGTTAAAACTTGAATTTAATCCCCAACGTATCTACTCCAGCTTGAGCTCTTTATCACAAATGAAATCACCCACTATGCCAACAAAGTGGGCTGATGTCCCTGGGCCATTATCTCCATGGAGCAATTGCCTCTGGAAATGAAAGACGATGAGCTGAAGGGTCCAGGGACTGCCAGCAGCCTGGTAACTGAGGGCATTTTTGACGAATTATGTCAGATTCCCAGGCTGCCAGCCTGGTACCTGCTTAGACCAAGTTCAGGCCAGTCTCAGCTTCGTTATTCCCTCTGAATTGGGCTTTTAAATTACTTCCCTCTTTCCATGTTGCCAGGGGAGGTGGTGACTCTTCTGCGTATTTCATCCTGCTCCCAACTTAGCCTGCTTCCAGCTTAGGCACTGCGATGAGCTCTGTAAGCACTAGCTGAATTCAGCTGAGAAATGTCCTGTGCCCAAGTAGGCACTTAATATGTATTTGCTGTGGAAATGAATGAAATGATAAGATAATATGTCTTGAAGGGTTCCAAGCATGCCCCAGTTGGGGGAGGCATGTAAGCCGTTCACTGACTCTGCTCTCAGAGTCCAGGTAGGGTACACCTGTGAGACCTAAACAATTAATGAATCATAACACATTTTTGTTCCTATTGAAGGCATTTTCGTTCATAGTCTTCTGTTAAGAAATAGGACTACATCATGCTTATGTCCACAGCAGTGAACCACATCTTTTTGACAAGGATTGTATATTATGAAAAAAATAGTGTGTGTGTGTGTGTGTGCAGGCGTGAGTGCATGTGTATGTGTGTATCTGTTCACATGATAGGTATTTTAAGAAACTACTTCTATTGGGGCTCAGATTTCTTTGGGAGTTTCGTGTATATTCTGCAATATCTGAGCCATGATTCTCCAATAGCTTATCAGTCATTTTCCTATAGCGGATGCTTGCAATTTGGTCTCCTTCATTTTAAATTTCTTTCAAAAAGCAAAGGCCTTCCAACTGGAGGAAAGAGTTCCCACATACATCATGTTCAGCCTCCCACACGGCTCATTATGTACTCGCATTTGTTTCCAAGCTGCCAAATGGCACGGGCAGAGCACTGGACACGAGGCCAGGCCAGGCCTTCACAGTTGGGGGGGCGGAGAGCCTAGGTCTTTGCAAAGTGCTTTCTGCTGGATGTGACCTGCCTCACAGGGCACGGAGTACTCTGCCAGGCCAGGCCAGGCCATGCCAGGAGGCTCTGGGCAAACAGACATGTCTGATGGCCTGCAAAGCACAACGTGATCCGAGGAGAGAAGCACTGAACAGATTCCAAAGTGTCTACTACCGAGGGTTTATGTGGAGACAGCCAAATACGATACTTCCCCAAGCAAGGACAGCATCTGGCCATTCACTTTAGAGATTTCTGTCCAGGCCTCAGGAGCACAGCTTGTCTTTTGACTCATATCCCTCTTTTGAGTTATCAGTTTTTACAGAATGTAGCTATGTGCCCTACTCTACAAGAGATATTTGAGCCACATTCCCTCGGTGGAACTACCAAATTCATCCCTTTTCAGAAAATTATTTTCATTTCCCTCATTGGCAGTTTGATTTCATTTTTATGAGAAGTGAAAATTCTGTGCTTCCTCTCAAGCCTGTTGCTCATCCAGGGAAGGAGCATCTGTGGCCATCTTCAAACAGGTACAAGATTTGGAATTTTCTCTCTGGTTGAGGCTGCTCAGATTAAACATGGTGGAGGTGAGGCTTTGGCTGGAAATGAGCTGGCCATTTCCTGATAATTCTCACACTTATTCTACTGTTCACTCTCCTCCTTTCATGTGGCATTGCTGGGAGGCCCCCACCTTTCCTCCAACCCATGGCACCTTGTCTGTGCAAATATCCCAGGCAGAAGTACATCCAGCGGTTAAGCAGAACTACAACACATTACAAGAGCAATGCACCCCTTTAGATACTTCCACATTTATAGGATCATTTTATTTTCCTAAAACTTCACTTTGTAGCTCGATGAAGTATGTGTGGGTAGGCAGTGATTTTAGGGTAAACAGAGACCAAACTCTTAACAGAGCACAATTTCTTAGGTTGAAACCTGGACTGGTGGAAGAAGGCCTAGGTTGTGTAGATGGAGAGTGGCACCTGACGTAACTTGTCTCTGCAGTGATGGCAGCAAAGTGCCTCTGTGGCCCAGACTACCTCCTTGGTGTTCAAGAAGCTATCAATCCCTTTTTTTGTGGTACTGGAATTGAAACGCTGGGCCTTCATGCTGAGCTATATCCCCAACATTTTAAAATTTTTTATTTGGAGACAGGGTCTTGCTAAATCACTAACTTGCCCAGGTTGTTCTTAAACTTGAGACTCAGCCTCCATGAGTGCTGACATTATAGGCATCGCCACAATACCTAGGCTCACTATTTTATTAAAATGTTCAAAACTTTATTTTCTTTCTTTCTTTCTTTCTTTCTTTCTTTCTTTCTTTCTTTCTTTCTCCTTCTTGAATATTGAAATCAGAGCCTTTATGATGAGCTACAGCTTTAAGGTGTTTTGTTGTTGTTGTTGTGCTTTATTGTTTATTTTGATGTGGGGTCTTGCTAAGTTGCCAACTTGCCAAGGCTGGACTAGAGCTTGCAATATTCTTGCCTCATCCTCCTACATGGCTGGCAGTACTGGGGTATGCCTTCATCACTGGCTGACCTCTTTTTACATAGCCTTGCTTATGTGTGGAGTCTGAGTCCAGGCCATCAGCCCCTGTAGTCTGGAATCACAGAGTCTGGCTGTGAAGTGCTCTTCCTCTCACCTCACATAGGTATAAAAGATGGAGTCTCACAACCCCTACCCGAGCTGCCAGGTTGTTGGTGGTGGCGCTATGGGGAGTCCTGTTTCAGTTGGAAGTCTCTCTCCTAAACTGGTGACAGCAACACAGAGTACAGCCATGAAAACACAAGGACAGAATCTCCTGGGCTTGGAAACTTCTCCCCGAAAGAGTGACAAGTCAGAGTCTAAATTAGGAGCATGCCCACAATTGCTTCCTGACCTAAGAGTGACAAATTAGGCCTTCAGGAGATTGTCTTTTTGATGGTCTTCATCCCATGTCTTCACATCTGTGTCCTGCAGAGCCACCCCCAGTTGTCTCAAATATTCTTTGAGATGTATTTGGAAATAGGTTTTCAAAAGCCCATCTGTCCTGTTGTGATCACCCACTGTGCAATTTACTTGACATCTCTCTCTCCCCTGAGCCTTAGGGAAATATTGTCTCCTAATTAGAAACAGAGTCCCTCCATCACCCTGCACGGCCCAAAGAGTGAGCAGAGCCAGCTGCCCAGGAGAGCAGGAACTGGCTAACTCTCTGAACCTGAGTCCTGTGGGGCTGGCAGTGCAAGAAGGTGCTCGGAGAGGGGAGGGGCAACTGGGCCTGGTAGCCTTGATTCCTGTCATCTATATTTAGTGCTCCCTTGGAGGCTCCTGGCAAGTCACTACTGCCATTGTTAAGGTAGCCTTACAGGGGACCATTCTCTTTTAAATTCTAGTGTCTTGAATCTCTCCACTAATTTCCCTATGGGCAGCAGCTGGCAATAGGTAAGACTATTTAACCAAGACTTGACTACAAGCTCCTGGGTAGCACTAGGGAGATACACAGTAACTGGCAGCTCGAGCCATCAGGGTCCCTTGTGGGAGGCTTCCTGGCCCACCTTCCATAGACAGAAGTTTTCTCTGTCTACCTTCCTGGCTGGCACATCCAACTCCCTCAAGTCCCATATCTCAGGAATGCTGTCTTATCTGCTTTTCTGTTGCTGGTACAGAATACCTAACATCCACAATTTAAGGGAGGAGAGGTTTGTTTTAGTTCATGGTTTCTGAAGGTCTCAGTCCACTCATGAGTGGCTGGCAATGAAGGGAAAGGTGTGGCAGGGAACAGCTGCACAAAGATTCACAAGAGGGAAGAATCAGGGGCCTCCAAAAGAAGCTGGGGCAAGAGTTTGTGATCACTCTCTGGGCCATATGCCTGTATTACACCACACACCTGAAATTTTCCTCTCCCAAGGAGGCCTTAACCTCTTAACAGCACACAAAATCCATTCCACCCGAAAGCAGCTTCGGGGGAGCATTACAGATCAAAATCATAGCAGACTCCAACCTTCTTCAAGCCCCAGTCCTCTTTTCAAGGTACAATACTTGTCAGGTGGCCATCTGCTTCCGTGGGTCATGCCCCTCTCGCTCCTACTTGGGATATCTGACCCTCACCCTTGTTATCGAAATCCATTGCAAGTTTCCAGGCTTTGCTAGGCACAGTGCGCTGGAGGAGGGGTTATTTGAAGGGTGATGAAAGCGGCACATTTTATTTATCCAGTAGCAGCCGTGAGTAAAAGTGGTGAAGTTTAGAACTTCTAGTAAATCCCTCTTCCGTTTCTTTATCTCGGCCACACTGTCTCACACAAACCTCTTTCTGTGAGTGCCTACCTAAAAGGCTGAAGTTTACTATTTAAAAAACTCATTTTCACAAGAGATATGACCTATTTAACTATTAACAATTTTTCAATGCCCTCCACACTTTTCCCATTGTCTCTCTTATTTTATTTTATTTTATTTTATTTTATTTTATTTTATTTTATTGGATGCTCTTGCCTGCTCAGGAATTCAATGGGTGAAATCTGTGAGTCTTTTTTTTTTTTTTTTTTTTTTTTTTGAGGGGAAGGACAGAGTCCTGGGAATCAAACCCAAGGCCTTCACACTGAGCTATACGCAGCCATTTTTACATATTTATTTTTGAGTCAGTGTCTCCCTAGGTTGCTAAATTGCCCGCCCAGGCTGGGGTCAGACTTGGGATTCTCTTGTCTCAGCCTCATAGAGGGCTGGAACCATAGATGTGTGTCATCGTATCCCATTTTCTGGGTTTTTTAAAAAATATATAGCATTGCTAGAAAATATGGGGGCTGGAGGAATAGCTCAGCAATTAAAGCACTTGCCTAGCAAGTGCAAGACCTTGGATCAGTTCTCCAGTACTGCATAAGCTGGGTATGATGGCACATGCCTATAATCTCAGTACATGGGAGGCTGAGGCAGAAGGATTGCCATGAGTCTGAGGTCAGGCTGGACACCATAGTGAGTTCAGGGCCAGCCTGGATACCTTATCCTCCCCTTCTGCCAAAAAAATATAGCATTGCCCAAAAGAGCCTGACAGCTAATAGTAGGCTCTATCCAGGATATCTGCACTTGGGAATTGTGACCAGCAGAGGCAGTTTTGTGACTGCTCAGTGTGGAACCAGACTCTGGAATGAAGATAACAACAATCAAATCTGACTTGTTGTAGACGCTGAAGATAAAGATGAAAAGATGTGAGCTTGTCCCTCGGGGACTTGAGCTCGGGAGGTACACCCACTGTGACTCCTGTCATAATCATTTCTGTGCTTTGCTATACAGATCTACTATGCATGCTGGAATTCCTAAGAAACTTAGCTTTGCCTGTGTTGGATGTTACAGTAGAAAGACATCACATGTCCTCAGTTATTTGTGTCTGCCTTGTTTTGTTCCACATTGTGTTTGTAAGGTTCACCATTGCTGTGGAATGCATACCTAGAGATTGCTCATTTC
Source organism: Ctenodactylus gundi (assembly GCA_004027205.1). NCBI lineage: Eukaryota > Metazoa > Chordata > Mammalia > Rodentia > Ctenodactylidae > Ctenodactylus > Ctenodactylus gundi. Next base: position 230,850 of record PVKB01002467.1, read on the forward strand.
CATTACCTTATTGTATTCCTTTGAATGAAGGTACCACAATTGATTTATTCTTTCTACTGTGTTTTCAGTTAGCGTGGAACTAAAACTTTTAGTAATGAATGCTTCTATTGAGCCACTGGACATGTGTCTGAATTTTTACTGTGTAATATGTTAAAGAATTGTAACAATTTCTACTAGAAAGGCAAAAAAGCTCCCATTGCTCCAAATTCTCCAATATTTGATACACTCAGACTTAGATTTATCAAAAATATCTTCTAGAAATGACTCCTTGTGGTCTTGAATATATATATATATATATATATATATATATATATATATATATATGATTTATATATTATATATTTAATTTAGTGCAATCATGCTTATTCTTCTTCTGGTTAGTACATATTTACTTCTTTTAAAAATGCTCTATTATTAGGTCACAAAAATGACATTTCATATTATTTTCTAAAAAATTAAAGTTTTGTTTTCATGCAACTTGTTTCATGTCCGTGGAGCTGCAAATTATATTTTCAGTGGGTGAAGCTGTGTTTTGAGGGGAATCGTAAAAGATCTTCATCTGAGCACTCACCTTCCCATGCCCACGTCACTTCCTCCAGGACCCCCTACAATTGCTAAAGTGCCCTGCGGCCCCATGTTTTCCCTTGTCAGTCCACAGGCACTCCCTCTCCTTCCTTCTACTCGATGGCAAAGCCTATGTTCTATCAGGAACGCTAAGTGTCATTTCTTTCTTGGTCCAGACACCCTTGCTGGCAACTGTGGCTCCCTCGCCACCTCCTGCCCACAGGACTGTGCAGGGGGCAGCTGGGTATTTAGAGCGATTTCCCTTCTCAGAGAAGAAGCATGGGGCACCTCCTCTCGGTTGTCCCTTCTCTTCTGTTGGCACATGATGCCCCAGCCGGTTTGCTGTCTCTCTTGTAGGAGCCAGGTCGTCCTCGACCCATTTCATTTAGTTTCCTCCTTCATGAAGAATGATTCACATCTTGGGAGTTCTTTCTCAAATGAAGATGTCTGCTAGAGCTGGCTTCAGCAAGTTGTCTCAGCACAATTTATTGAAAAAAACCCATAATGCCCACATATGGATCCAATGTGTATATAAGTATTCTCAGCATACTTCTTTATTCTGGTTCACTGAACTATTTCACTGTCTCTGATTCTATCTTATTGCCAAACTTTATAATATTTCTTTCTCGGGTGGGGGGGGGGGGGGAGACCAGGGTTTCATTCTAATCTGGGTAGATTCTGAGCACACTATGTTGCCTAGACTAGCCTTGAACCTACTACAATCCTCCTGTCTCAGCCTCCTGAGGGCTAGGATTAGAGGTGTATGCCACCATGCCCAGCTTATGTGGTGCTGGGGAATCGAACTCTGGTACTTTGCATTGCTAGGCAAGCGCTTTAACTGCCGAGCTATTCCTCCAGCCCCCACAGCTTTATAATATATCTAAATATTATATTTGTACGCGTTTTGGTGTTATATATTAATTACTATGGCTTTGTAATAAATCCTGACACAAGGAAGATAAGGTTTTAACCTTATTCTGCGAGAGTGCCTTGGTTTTCCTTGTCCTTTCATATTTATGAATACATTTTAAATCAGCCAGTAAAACAAGCAAAGACTCATTTTAGATTCTTACAAGGACTCCACTGATTTGACATGGTATTTTTCAGAGCAATGACACCTTTGTAATAAATAACACTTTGGATGTTTTAGATGTTTTTAATGTTTTCTGTTAATATTTCATAATATCCTCTGCAGAGGTTGTTTGTTATGTTTATTCTTATTGATATTATAATTTAGACATTTACATTATTCGTTTTTTATTTTTAATTCTTTCTGGCTTGTACATAGGAAAGCAAATCATTTTTGCTTACGGTATTGTTTCATATATTTCTCCCCATTTTTATTACTGTATATATGTGATACATAATGTTTAAAATGAAGTTGAGTATTTTGTGCACATACATATTACATCAACATTACAATCCCTTCCCCTAGTATCTTCCCCTCCCCATTTTTGGCCCTCTCAGGGCCCCAAGCACTCTACTTCTCACTGCCACACACATTTGGTTCTGCAGAATGCCTGTATTCTGGGTTTTCCATATCAGAAAAACCCCATGAGATATTTAACATATGTTATCGTTTGCCTCTGACTCACTTCATTATTCAAATCACCACTCTTTAGCTCAGCTTCTCATCCCTGGAATGGACTGCAGCAGCCATACCTTGATGCTTCTTCGGGTCCAGCAGAGCCCTTTGTTGGGATGATTTGTTGGAAGTTCTCTCTCTCTCTCTCTCTCTCTCTCTCTCTCTCTCTCTCTCTCTCTCTCTCTCTCGTAACTGCTACTATATCATTGTTGAGAAATCTTTGTTGAGATTCTTTAACATGGCCTCATTCATCAGTCCACATAAGAAAAAAACTATAAGAGTGAAACTCAGAAGGCTAGAAACTGTGAGGAAAAAAAAAAGAAGTTAAATTTCAGATGTTGCAACCATTCTCTTTGGGTGTTTTTGTTTGTTTGTTTTGTTTTGTTTTTTTGCATTCTTCACTGCCTGTATGTTCCAGCTTTTCCACTTTATCTTCCAGGTCTGATAGTCTGTTCTCAAAGTGTTCAGCAGGCTGGTTTTTTTTTTTCCTGTGAGTTTTCCACTTCTTGGAGTTCAGTTTTGCTTTTTTTTTTTTATATCTTGGCTGAATTGTTCCTTGATTTCTTGAACTGCCTTCATTTTTCTGTCTATGTTTTTCTCCTTTCAATTCCCTGAACTTCTTGTCAGTGTTTTCTGTGCTCCTTGTATGTGTGCTCTGAGCTCTCTGTACATCTCTTTCATGTCCTGTGTGAGCTTCTGGGCCCAGAAATTATCATCTTTATTGGTTTTGCTATTTGTTGGATCTGCTATTTCAAAATGTCTGGAATGAGTTTCTCGAGTGTTAGGCCTTCTTGTGAGTGACTCAGTACCTAGTTTTCTAATGGTTCTGTTATAGTGAGTTGAAGCTCAGGTATTGTTGATGGACTCCCTCTATTTCAGAGATATATTTTTTGGATTTGCCGTGTCATTTGGATTTTGTTTTCAGTTTTTGAACTTAGAACTGTTTTCATTTTGCTTAGCTATTAATTTTTAAGGTATTCTTGAGGTCCAGACTTTTGCTGAGATCTTAATCTTCTACACTCGCCTGTATTATTTGGCTGTAACCATCATTAGATGCTGAGTCTCACAGTCTGGTGAGTTCTACTCAGCTACTGATCCTGGGGGTTTCCTCCTTGACCTTGTGTTATTTCCAGCTGGAGCTGGCAGACTTTAGATGGATGGGTGGGCCCAGTAGGATTTCAGGCTGAGATCATGCATGGAACCCAGTAGACCCTGACTTGGTGCAGCCTTTTGGTGGGTCTGTCACAGTCCCGGATAGACCTAGGCCTGGGATGGAGTCCAGGAGGTTACCTGGAGACGCATAAGCTGTTGGGGCCTTGAAAGGGTGCAGGGAATGTCTGGTGGCATGGTGTGGGAAGCACCTAGGCCTCAGATGAATTCTTGGTAGGTCCGCTGGGGTGCAGAGCTGCCAGGACCTTGGGGGGGGGGGGGCAAGAGAGGGTGGCTGTGAGGCATGGGGCACACCTAGGCTGGCTTTAAGGAGGCCTCTGGCACACAGGAGGGAGGGTGCACAAGAGGGCCCAGTCCTGGGAGCTTCCAGGTGCCGGTATGGACTGCTGATGGCTACCTGGATACCTCTGGCACACGGGAGAAATAGGGTGTGAGAGGGCCCAGTCCTGTGGGCCTCAGAGTGCAAGCAGGGGACTGCTGGTGGCTACCTGGATGTCTCTGGAGTGCAGAAGGAATTGGGTGGAAGAGGGCTCAGTCCTTCTGGATGCAGACAGGGGACTGCCACTGGCTACCTGGATGTCATGGGAGGCAAAAGTGAGCAGTCCTCCGGGATTCCAGGACATTTTTATTTTTAATAATCTTGCTGAAGCCTTTTATTGATGCTAATGATCTATTAACTTTGTATGTTTTTAGTCCTAGACTGTATGAGTAATAATTGTCTGTTTCTCTTTCTTGCCCAATCCTTACCCTTTACTCTTTTCATTTGAAACTGTGCTTACTAAATCCTCCAGTGGGAAGCTGAACAAAACAGTAAAAATTAGAATCTGCCTTATTTCTATTCATTGACATAAAAGCTTTCATAGTTTCACAAATAAATGATATTTAATGAATGATTAAGATTTATTAATATACAATACACATAAAAGGTTTATATATAATACATATACTATGTATATGCACAGGTAGGTTTATAAACATATTTATTATGTATGGGTGACAAGGTTCCATCTATTCATAATTTTCCGAGATTTTTAAAAAGTCATGAATATATATTGGCTTTTAAAAACACCTTTCTGTATCTTTTAAATTAGTATTCCATTTATCTCTTTAAATATGTTACATCAAAAATTACATTATTCTACTTTTTGAAATTAAATTCACCTTGCATTTCTGAAACCCTAATTTTCAATACTCTGTGAAGTTAGTTTGATAATTCTTTTTCTAGCTGAGGGAGTATTTTCATCAAGGCCCTGGAGTAAATTTGCCTTGTAATTTTCTTTTTTCCTTTCTATCCTTGTTAGATTTGGTCATCAAAATTATGTAAACTTGAAGTGAATTTGAAGTCATTCTTGTATTTACTATTCTTTAGAAAATTTTATGTAAGACAGGAATTACAAGTTTCTCAAAAATTATTAAAACATTTAATAAAAACTATATGTGCTTGTTATTTTCTATGAGGTAAGATGAAAATTACGGGATAATTGTTTGAAAAATATAGCCAATATTTCATTTTTTAAAATTTATTGCAGTAATAGAGACACCTTGCCATTTAACTCTTCTTAAAATATTCACCATTCACTCTGACCACAATTATCACCTTGTTCTTGCTCATGTATGAAGGTGTTATGGAAGTTTTCTTTTATATCTTCACTTCTGTCTTTATTTGACTGCTTCAGTGTCTTGAATCAGTTCAAAACACTTATCTTTCATGGTTATTTTTCCTGTAAATTATTCATTTACTAACAGTGTTTGTCATATATAATAATTAAACTCAACTTTGGGAATTGGTGCATATACATATTGCAATAACTTTGACTCTGGGGAAGAAACAGAATTTGCACAGTACCACATTTGGAGAACAAAGTAAATAAAGACATACTATATGCTTCTTTTACCCTGATTTTCTATAGAATTGCACGAGGCAACTGCATTCACTGTGGACTTTTTTTTTTTTTTGGTCATAAATCTTAAAGACGTTTATGGAAAAGGATTTCCAAAAGTGCTTCAGAAAGTGGCAAGGCTGATAAGAATGTCCAAAGGGAGAAGTATTTTGAGAGGGGTTAATGGAAATGTATCTTCTAGTGTAGTTATTTTCTAAAATATGTAAATATCTACCACATATCTTGACCACACTATCTATATTGCTATGAGTCACTCCTAATCTGCATTGAAATTATTTTGGGACTTGAAAACTTCTGAACGATGTGAAGGGTGGTGATGAATGCTCACATACCTTCCTTCATGGGACTCTCCACTTGGCATTTTGCCACATTTGCACTGTTCTGGTTGTTGGAACGCGTTCTCTTTTACTTTCTCCATCTCTCTCTCCTCTTGACTCTTACACACAAACACAGATGTGACTACGTCTGTACACACATTTTTATCTGAACCATTGAAGAGTTATGTTTAAGATGATACTTTTCAACATTTCACTATGAAATATTTTTCTACTATTCTTAGGTCGTTAGACATTGTTATAACTTTTTTTTTGAGACAGGGTCTCGTTCTGTGGTCCAGGCTAGTCCTGAATTCACTTTAGAGCCCAGGCTGGCCTTGGACTCACGGCAATCCTCCTGTCTCAGCCTCCCGAGTGCTGGGATTGCAGGAGTGTGTCACCACGCCCAGTTTATGTGGTGCTGGGGAATCGAACTCGGGTACTTAGCGCTTGGCTTAGCGCTTGCTCAAGTGCTTTAACTGCTGAGCCATTCCTCCAGCCCCGACAATGATATAACTTTACTATCTAACATGTATATAATCTTTTCTCCTCTAATGTTACAATAATCTCATAGGATTAACTTTTGGTTGATCTAGATTCCAAGAAAACATCACATCTCACTTACTGTTTCTTCATAGATTCCTGTTCACTGTAGGAATTCTTGAACCTGCTAACAAACACATTTCATAACAGTGACATGTTGAAGACAAATTTCAGTTTCTTACAATTTATTTCATCTGATTTAAATTTTATTAGCATATATAAATCATAATATCCTCTTATTCTTTTTTATTTTTCACAGTATGTTTGTTTTTATATGCCTTTGTATTCTTAATAATGTGTAGGTGTGTTTATTCCCTTTTTTCTAAGTTAATATGCCAGTGTTTTGTATATTTCAATAATATTTTCAAGCACCAACTTTGGCTCTATTGATCTTTTGTGTACTTCCTTTTCATGAAGTTTTCTTTTCATCTTTCTTATTTTTATTTTACATGTTTGTGAATTATTTTAATGTTCTTTTATTGACTTCAGTTGAGTGCTTGCTATATGAAAATATTTTTATTTTCCAATGCAAACAGTAAGGCTGTAATTTCCCTATAAGAATTTTGCTGTACTGAAAGGGTTTGATATATAGTATTTCTACTTTGTTTTGTAATTCAAGTGAGTGTGTTTCACTCTTTTATTTATGGGTGTTTTATTTAGTGACTTTAAATTTCCAACCTGTGAAAACTTAATGCCACGTGTCTTATTTTTTGTTTCTGCTTTGTAGCCTAGTTATATTGCATGCAATTCCATGAAGTTTATGCCAGTCTTCTGAATTGAATCAAAACTATGTTGTTCCCTTGTCCTTGAAAGAAATACAGAGCTTCTAACTGTTGAGTATATTTCATTATAATAGCATTTTTATTCATCTTACTAATTTTGCTATTCAAATCTGTATCATTTACTTTTGTCTATTTAATGTCACTTGATGAAAGTTTATATAAATTATACACTACAAGTGGTAAATATTTCTAATTCTTTAGTTCTGTCACATAATTTGTTTTGAGACTGTTATTACCACTTTAGAAGTTTAGAATTACTTTCATTGTGAATCGAAAAATTAATATTTATGTCATGAGTATATTTTCCTTAAACTCTCCTTTGGTGCACATTAGAATCGCTACTATAATTTTCCTTTGGCTGGCATTCACTTGTTATCAATCTCTGTATCCTTGGAATTTCATCGTACAGGGTCCTTACACTTTAAACAGTATGCTTAGGATGTTATCTCTTGAAAGTAACATAGAATAGAATTATTTTCTGATTAGACAGTCTTTGCTTTTCAGACAAATAGTTATTCAAGTTAAATAGTTATAAAAATCTGGTTTATCTGAAGCTTTTAGAATCACCCTTCCTGTTTATTCCCTTATCTCCTTTTCTGCTCTCCACCTTTCTCTTGTTTTCTTTGAGTTATTGCTGGCGTTGTTTTTTTGCTTCTCATGTGGCTGTTTCAGGGCTCCCTGCCCATTGCGACTTGTATGTGCACTTTGTCAGTAGCTGGGCCCGTGCCTTTGCATGCCTGCTTACCAAGCAGCAGACTCTAGTGGCTTCTGTACTTCATGTTCAGCCCAGGCATCCGAACTGGAACCATGCTAACTCTATCTGCATATAAAAGTACGCAAGACTCCTGAAGAGGCTGGGCTTTCCCACCCCTTGTTTCAACAGCCGCCATCCATTTCCTCCAGTGCTTCCTGATTTCTGAAGTGTGCCAGCCTGTGACTGTGGCCTGTGTTGGTAGCCCAGAAGGTAGGTTACAGCAGGTCCACGGAATTCATCTCAGTGGTTCCTCAACTTTCCTTAGGCAGGCGTGGCCCTGTGAGGATGCTTGGATTGCAGGCTTGGGGAGATGAGAACTTTTCCTGTTCATTTACCCAAAAGGTAACAGTTGTTTCTTATGTATGCTATAACCATATTACTTAAAATTCTCTTCAAGCCTCACTAGCCACTTCCATATTATTCTAGTTCCATGTTGATAGCTGTTTAGGTTAAATTTTCTCTGTTGAAACCATTGTAAGGTTTCTATCTCCTGACATGACCACAGCGCTAATATATATTCTGTAAAATATGTGCTATTGTTAAGAAATATCTGTTTATCCTATTTTCCTCAATATTGGTATGGCTCCTCTTATTTTATATTGTAAATATTTGCTTATCTTTAGACTGATATTTATCAATACATTTCCTTCCCATTTGTTTCCTATTGCTGTTGTAAAAATTTACCACAGTATAAGAAAAAAAAATATTGCTTTGTGGCACTATTAGTGGAAAGTCCCAAATGGGTCTTATTGGGCTAAAAATAAGGTGGTGCCAGAGCTGTGGTGCTTTTTTTTTTTTTATGGAAGTTTTGGGAGAATCTATTTTTTTTTCTCCTTTTTACCTGGAAAAAGTTTCCCACAGTCTTTGATCAGTGGCTCTCTTCCTCTTGCTGCAAAGCCAGGTCCTGGGGGCAAATTTTCTCATGCTGCCACCTCTGGACACCCCACTCTTCTCTTTTACCTGGTGATTGCGTTAGCCCCAGGAGAATTGGATTAATCTCCCTGTTTTAACCCTGAACTTGAACTCTACTTGCCAACCACATTCTCCTTTCCCGCAGAAGTTAGTTGTAATGGTGTGGATCTGGAATGTTCCCCCAAAGCCTCATGTATTTGGATGTTATGGAGTATCTGTGGATTCCATGTTCTGTTAAGAGGGGGGGACCGTGGTCAGAAGGGGCTGCCTACTGGGGCTTAGCCCCGCAGGTGGATCGCTGGGACCGGACCTGGAAGGCCTGCCCGTCTTGCTCCCTCTGCTTCCTGTTGGCCATGCTGGGCGTGGCTTTTCTTTGGCTTCCACATTGTCAGCCTCCCATGAATGGACTGTGAGCTAAAATTAATCTTTCCAAGTTTGTTTGTGGACATGGGATATTGTGCCCCAGCAATTAAAAAATAACTAAGACAGAGGCATATTCACAAGTTCCAAAAATTGCGACGGGAGTAATTTTGGGCACCTCATGTGGCCCCCACTTCTCTCTGGCAACTCAGAGATTCCACCAGTCTTACTTGCTGAATTCTTTTATGTTTCATTAATTAGATTAGTTTTTGCAACAAACTGCTTCATTTATTTTTTGACTTTATAATAACTTTATTTCGTTTTTTGTTCTCAAAAGATTTTTTTTTTTCCAGGCATAAAACTAAGGCTTGAAAGTTACCTACATTCTGAACTTGATATTTTGGCTTCCGCTGTTACCATGGCAAAGTCAGCTTCAGAGGGCTCCTTGCCAGTGGCCTCTCTGGATGCTTTCTAAGATCTCTTTCTCAATAGGATCCTCAGGTTTCATGTAGATGTATTTTGGGGTGTGTGTGTGTGTGTGTGTGTGTGTGTGTGTGTGTGTGTTATTTTGAAGTTATTTAAGTATCTGTGGTTGAGATTCTGTAACTCTCACCTGGAACCTCCTTGGGGATTAACTGTTTTGTGCTGTCTCCTCTCTATTTTCCTATGTCGTCTAGAATTCTACGTACAGTGGTTCTTCTCTCTCATTCATGTCATTTGATCTTCATATCTTTAAATCTCATAATCTCTGGTCTGAATTTTGCATAATTACTTGGCTCTATTTTGTAGCATAAGATGTCTTTTTTAAGCTACGTGCACTTTGTTGGTTAATTTGTCCATTTTGTTTCTTTTTACTTCATAATTATATATTTTTTATTTCCAAAGCTATATTTTATCCTAAAATCTGGTTAGTTATTCATTAATGGTGCCTCCTAGAGCTTTTAAAATTTCTCTTTCATTTCTTTGAGTACTGTGTCAACTATAATTACTTATGTAAATTTCTATATCTGATTTTTTTGTGTATCTGTTTCTGTTAGTTATATACATTTATGGGCATGTGTATAAAGCTTTTGAATTAGTGATGTATATTTAACCCAAAATTTTACTGTGGCAGTTGTTTGTGACCTATTTGAAGTTTTATCCCTCGATGTACACATTTGTTTCAGCTACTTGTAGGCTCTAACATCCTAGGACTTTAATTTGAACTTTGTTCATTTTTAGAATACACAAATGAATTCAGAGATGCCTGAGAGAGCTCTTTTATCGTTATGAATGCCCCATGGAGCTATTTTTTTCATCTATTCAGGGTTCAGGTTTAGACACAGATAAGTGTTCTTTCTGTGTAGAACTTTATTCCTCATTCAATCTCACAGTAAAATTGTTACTTTTTAGGTGGAGCACAAACTTTTAGTTGGTAACTTTATATTCCAGGCAGATGTTACAAATGAAACTCAAGGTCTGCAGGTTGGTGAAACCCTTTGGAACGAAGCCAGCTGTGGCGCTCACATCCTTTCCAGGGTTTCTGGTTTCAGTTCATTTATGATTTTGCAAAATTCTTATTTTGAATCACCTTGGCATATATTAATCTTTTATTTTGTCCATTACTTTAATAGCTAATCAAGCATATTGTCGTAAAAGGAAATTTTCAATTTACATTTTATCGGCATATATTTTGATTTTCTCATTTGATAGGCTTAGTTCAACTATTACATAATATTCTATTGAGTGAATATGCCATAATTGAACTCATCTTCTATTGATGGATATTTACATTTTTCTATTTTCATAACTACCAAAATGCTGCAAAAATACTCATGTCTATGTTCTTGTATGCATGTGTATACTTTAAGAAGTGTAGAAGTAGTGTTTATGGCTAGATACCAGGGGTAGAATTTTGTCTCCCCAGAAAGTAGTACTTCAGAATGTTTGTGTTTTTGGAAAGAGTCATTGCTAATATATTTAGCTATGGTGAGATCATACTAGCGTAGGGTGTGGCACTAATCCTATAACTCCCCGACGTCCTTATAAGAAGATAGCTAAGTGAAGACTGAGAAGTGAAGTCGACGGAGAGATTGGATTTAATCTGCCATGAGCTAAGGAATGTCCAGAGCTACCAGCAACTGAAGAAGCCAGGAACTATCCTCTCTTAGAGGATACTAACATCTTGATATTGAATTTATATCCTCCAGGATTGTGACAGCATTGATTATTGCTTTCCACCAACCAGTTTACGGTGTTGCATTACAGCAACACTGTGAAACTAATGAACTAAACTATCTTCAGTTTTAGTAGAATCTTTGGAAGGCTTTCCAAAGGGGTGGCCCTGATGAGGTCCCCACTAACAGCATATCAATATTTCCACTCTTCTTCCATTGTTACCAGTGTGTGCTCGTAGACTTTTTAAACATTTCAAATTCGATGAGTATAAAATGATATTTTAACATTGGTTTTAATTTCTGTTTTTCAGTTGACCTATTAATATTGAATATCATTTTGTGTATTAATTTGGTTTTCAGTTTTTTTGTGGGTTATGAATTTTTCCTTTTTTAATTTGTGATTCTCATTGGTCTATAGAAGTCCCCCACACACTCTAGAACCAACTCTTTGTAGTTTTAAGGGTTGCAAATGTCAGTCTTCACCTCGAGGCTTCACATTTCACTTTATTTTTGGCATCAAAGTGATGAACAAGAATTCTTTTTTTTCCCCTGTGAACACAGTTGCTTAGTTCCAATATATTAAATGCACCCTTACTTTTAAGAGTGTGTGAATTTTGTTTTGTGTTCAGGAAAGTTTTCTTGCCTTTCAATTATAAACAGTTCTCCTTAATTTCTTCTGAAATTTATAATGCAGCATTATTCAAAGGGGGGCTTTCTGCTATCTGGAATTCTTGTAGTAGCTCTAATTGAATAGTTCACCATTTTTTGTTTTTCTCTGTTGACCTCTAATTATACACTAAGTTTCTGGAAATGCATTGGATTATTTCTGGGCTTTGTCTAATCTTTTCCACTCCTGAGTGTTGCCTCTGTAAAACCACAGTTTGTTGTTTACTATTCACTTTTCCACATTTTTTTGAAATAGAGTCTCGCTCTGTAGTCCAAGCTTGTCCTGAACTTACTGTAGAGCCCAGAATGACCTTGAACTAATGGCAATCCTCCTGCCTCAGCCTCCTAAGTGCTGAGATTACAGATATGTGCCACCATGCCCAGCTTATGCGGTGTTGGGGAATTGAACCCAGGGTCTTAGAGCTTGATAGGCAGGCACTTTAACTGCTGAGATATTCCTCCAACCCTTACTGTTCATTTTCTATGTTTTGATGCTCAACAGAAAGTTCTCCAGACTTTCTTCTCTCCAAGATAAGCACTAAAGGATTTTACTTCTAAATAAAACTTCAGCATCGTTCAGTAAGTGCTGATATGTAGCATTTTCACTATTTTTTGGTTCTTACTGTTTTGTAATCTTTATTTTCACTTTTTCTTTGATCTACTAATCATAAGCTCTTTCTTACATTTCCAAAAATGTAAGCCTCTAAAATCTCTTTTTGTTGTTTATTGTATCTTACTATAATGGTATTGAAAATATGGTCTACCCTTGATATAAAGTTTTCTTGGTGTTTGCTGGTAGCTGCTTCACAAATATCCAACTTGTGTTTGAAAATTAAATTGTATCCTTTAACTGTTTATTGTTCCATCAAATTTGTCTATTACAGCAGTATTACTAATAGTGTTGCTCAAATTTTCTCTATTCTTATTAAACTTCATTGGTTTAACCTACAAATTGCAAATGAAGTACATTAATGTGTTTTATTATAATTGTGATTTTGGATCTTTTATTTTGTACATTTTTGCTTTATGTGTTTTAAGATCATCTTACTAAATGCATGGAAGATTAGAATTACTATATCTTCCTGGCAAATAGAACATTTTACCTTTATATAGAGTTTCTCGTTATTTTTAGCAATACTCATTTGCCTTAAAATCTATTTTATCTAAAATTGAAAAAGTCACTTATGAGATAAATGTGTGTGCATGTATATATGCATATATGCATATAATTCACATATGAATATAAATATGCACAGAATTCTACATATTATACACTCAATGTCTCTGTGTCCTTACATTTTAAGTGTGTCACTTGTAGACAGCATATGGTTGCATTAAAAACTATGTAACTTTGAAATTTCTGTAATATATAAATTTAATTGTTTTTTTTTTCTTTTTCTTTTTGTTGTTATCAGGGATTGAACCCAGAGTTTTTTTTGCACTGAGCTACATCTCTAGTCCTTAATGTTTCATTTTTTATTTTGAGACAAGGTCTCGTTAAGTCACTAAGTTGCTCAGGCTGGACTCAAACCTGACATCCTTCTACCTCACCAATGAGAGTTCCTTTTCTATTTACTAATGTTATATTGGAATCATCATATTTATTTTGTTTTAATAAGCCTGCCTATGTATATTCGTTTGGGTTCTTTCAAAGAAAGAATTTACAGATTTTATCACAAAAGGATCTATTAGGAAGGCTTACAAATCCAAGGATAGAGATAGTCCAAAATGGCTGCTCAGCTGAGAGGTAGATCTCCTGTCTGGGACTACAGGACAGCAGGTGGGGTCAGAGTCTGCTGCAGATCTTGGGTGAAGATCAGAGCCTGAAGATTGGTGACTGAAGGGCAGCAACAAGCAGACAGGCACAAATCGAGACTGCAGCGAATCTGTGCTGAAGATCTGCGGTGTGTAGCAAGTCGGTGTCCACAGACAATTGCGAAGGTGAGAGCTTCCCCAGAGGAAGAACCTTTAACAGGCTTCCCTCTTCCTTCCTTTTATACCCTTGGATTTCCAGTTGGCCCTCCCACGTTCTCTCATTGGTCAGCCCACAAATCACTCACACGCTAATCCTACCAGTTCTTGATCCCCAATCTAGGCGTGGTTCACAAATCCTAATCCTAATGGAGGTGTGGTTCCTAATTCCCTCAAGTTGACATAATCTCTTCAATGGTCACACTATGCATCCTTTTTATTCCTTTATTATTCTTCACTGCATAGATCAAGGTTTCCGTTATGCCTCCTTTCTTTTTTGCTTAATTTTTCTGGAATCCATTTTTCTTTTGCCTAATGTTTACCTGTTTACTTTCAATATTTTTAATAAGAATATTGCAAAGCCCACAAGTATTTTATATGTCTACTGCCCCTTTGAGCAATATATGGAACCTATGATATTTTAATCCTCGGTCACTTCCTTCTAGTTTCTATGCTATTTTTGTCCAATATGTTTGTGCTATCAGGTTTATGCACCACTCAAATAACTTACTATTTTAACTGTTACTTTTATTGTACTGCTTACTCAGGTTTAGATCTAGCATCGTGTTTTATTGTTCATTATTACCTCTTTCATCTCAAAAATTTTCTTCTGTGAGGGCTTGTTGGTCGTTAGCCAGCACTAGTATCTGAAAATATTTTTATTTCATGCCCCCTCTTGAATAACATCTTTGTTACTAAAGAGTTTATTAAATATAGATCTTTTAAAAACACTTTCAGGATAAAAGGACTTAAATGGGTTTCTATGAAGAGTTTAAAAGAAGTCCTAATCTTCGTTTGTAAATGCAAAATTTCATATTCATATAGATGGATTTTATTATATAAATCCTCAAAATTCTTACTCATCATTTGTATAACTGCTCTTTGAAAATATTTCTACCCTCCCAGGAACCCACAATACCAAACCAACCTTTAGACCAGCTTTAAGGAAATGTATTGAGTAGGATTTCAGTAGTCTGATTTAGACTACTCATTCTCAAACTCTAAATCCAAAAAATAGCTGGAAATTTTTTACTATAAAGTCAGCTTCCAATTTCAGGTACTCATAGACTAAGGCAGGAGCGGAGTCACACTCTACTGTTTAGGCATGACACCAAGTTTTTAATGCCCTTCAATTTGTCTTCTGGCAAATGCGTACCATTTTTCATGTGCCATCTACTCTACACTGCTTTTTGACAATCCCAGGTGTTATAGAAAGTTGTATGAAGGATGTATAATATATCCTGTCCCCTTTGGACATATGATTCACTACACATAACCATGCCAACCTGAAAAAATTTCTTAAATACAGAGGAATTGAAAGACATAAAATTTTAAAATTGCTTAGGTGAAATGGTTTCCTTGGAGCAGTCTAGCAGGCTGGCTTGTCATCCTTAGACGGAAAGCCCTGGTGAGCAGGCACAGGATAGAATCTGTCTTTGGACTGGGGAAAAATGAGTGCACATCCTCCTACTTTTTTATTTTTTTGAAATAGAGTTTTGCTCTGAAGCCCAGGCTGGTCCTGAACTCACTATGTAGTGAGACCGGCCTCAAACACAGAGCAATCCTCTTGCCTCAGCTTCCTGAATGCCGAGATTATAGGCATGAATGATCATGGTGCTGGGGACTCAAACCCAGGCCCTTGTGCTTTCTAGGCAAGTGGCCTAACTGCTGAGCTACAATCCCAGTCCCTCGCCTCTCTTTCACAGTGACTTTCTCATTCTCTTACTCCTTGTCAAGTCAGCACCAGGCCATGTTAAGTATTGATGTTTAGACACTTTCTGACCCTTACTATTTAGCAGGATGCAGTGTAGAGAAAGACCAGTGTAGAGAAGCAGGATCTAGCTCAGGCTGTGTGACCTCAGGCCTGTGATGCAACCTCTCTGCTTCTATTTCATCACGTAGAAAATGAGAACAGTACCGGCACTACCCACCCTTCACAGTACTCTCTTACTTGGCATTTCACTAGTAGAGATTTGAACATCACACTCAAGTTATAGGCAAATGTAAATTCTAGTCTTTCATAAGAATATTATACATTTAAGTGGTTTTGCAATGGAATGTTTATTGAGAGAGTCAGAAAACTATGATTGAGAAAAATGCTCTGTTCAGGGAGAGCAAACTACTCATTCAGCACATAACTATCTGCACCTGTATGCTAGGCCTATAAGTTTCTCCTCTCCTATGGTTTATTTTCTATTGGAAAGACACTGGAAGTTAATGAGTAACTGTGTCCAGAAGAAAATACCCACACAGGGCGACTCAGAGAATGTCATAGTGACTGGGTGGCGCCTGAATCGGTGACATTCAAGGTAAGTTCTGAATTCAGGAGCTGAAAATCCCAGGGAGTGGGTCAAACCTAAGCCAGAAAAGAACTTGAATGTTCAAAGGGCCAAACACCAGTAGGCAAGGGCAGAATGACAGCAAAGACAGCAGGAGTGGGCCACGTGGGGTCTTGTGAGTTGGGCAGAATGTTTTTTCTTTTATCCTAAGTATGAAGGATTTTAGGATAAGCATGTTTTGGAGCTGCAGAAGATTTCCTAACACTAGTGGATTGGGTGAGGAGGAAAGAGCGGTGACTGAGTTTGCAGAACTGCTACAATAAGGTGGTGCAGATTGGGTGGCATATACCATTCATAGGTTCACAATTCTGGAATGAAAAGTCTGATATCTAGGGGTCAGCAGATTTGGCTTCTTCTGAGGCATCTCTCTGGCTGGTAGATAGTCATTTTATGCTTGTGTCTTCGTGGCCTTCCCTGGGTTGCATGTGTGTCCAAATTTCCTTGGAAGTTGCCAGTCACATTGAATCAGGCCATTCACTAATGACTTCATCTTAACTAATTTTTTGAAAGACCCTGTTGTCAAATGCAGTTGCATTCTGAAGTAATGAGGATTGGGACTTCAACATACGATTTAGGGTGGGTCATATCGAGCCCATAAGGGTGGCGGGAAACAGTGTGAGCAAAGGATGGCGGCAGGGTTGGCATGGGCCTTACTGATGAGTGGTGAAGACAGCAGCCTTTCTGTAGCAGAGGACGCACACAACAAAGGAGTCAGGCTGTCAATGAAGCTGAGGCCAGGATGATGGGGCCCTGAATTCTAGTGAGGGAGCTTTGACTTTGCCTATAGGTGATGGGGCACCTTGGAGAATATCTGCACAGCGAAGAAGGGCAGGTATTGATGGCTAAGCAGCTGGTCACGGAAAAGCCATGCATGTGAAGACTGAGTCAGGAGTTAGCTTGTGACATGCAGGTCCCATTCAAGCCTGTAGGAACAGAAAGGAAAGAAAGAGGAAGAACATCCCCAGAAAAGAACTGTCGGTATTGATAGAGACAAGCGAAGGCAGGACTTCAACTTGGGAAATGGTGAAAGAACCCCGAAAGATAAGGACTGCACTGCAATACCTGTGGTGGGATTAGTCAGGAGAAATCCGAACAGCCATCTGGTCTCCGCTGATACCCTGCACCTACAGCCATGCTAGAAGCTGGATGCTTTGCTTCACACGACTAGAAAAATATTCTTTTAGAGGCACACAAACTTTAGTTCAGATCTCATCTCTTTCTGTTACAGAAATATACTGTAATGTCTGTGAGCAAGTCACTTTTACCTCATTGAGCCTTATGTTAGCTATACGTCCAATAGGCACAATAAATTGCCTTTCTAGACTTGGAAGTCTGAATGCAATAATGTAATTCCTGGCTCATAGTAGGTGTTCATTAAATAGTACATTATTTTTCACTCTGCCTTAGAGCAGATGAACTTAGGCACTCATAACGTGTCTGAAGTACTGTGGCAGGGGAAGTGGCTGGTGCTTCCTGTGGCAGTACTGGCAAAGGAGCTGGTGTAGTTGGGCACCATGTGTGTCTACCCACATTTCTCCTGCATAAAAAAATACCAAATACTGTATAAGACTTAAGGAAAATGCCACCAAAAACCTGTACAGACCAGAACAGTGTCCATTATTATTTTCTATGCTGTATTTACTGTGTCCCTAGCATCAGTCAAGAAAAGGATTTAGTGGTTTATGCTTCATTTAATTTTAAAAGCAACCTTGCACCCTTGGTTCCAGTTTAGAGAGGAGACTCAGATTCAAAGAATAAGGTGTGTTCTTGAGGCAAACATTGTTGGAAAACAGCAGAGCTGGGTTTGGATCCCATGCCTGCCTGATTTTAGAAGTTATTAGAAGTTATTCTCTTCCCACTAGGATCTACTGATTCCTTTTTCTAGCCTCTGTCAGTCTTAACATTTAAGTTAGAAAATGGGACACATAATCTACCGCAACATTTCTCAGTCTGTGCTCAGGAAACAAATGAGTGGAAGCACGTTTTAGCTAAACGTGAGGTATCTCAAACCATCCCAGATCTTAATGGCATAAGCAACCATGTGATTCCACTTAAGGATTCTGTTCTGGGGGTCAGGCATACTGGAAATGGCTTGACTTTGTCCCATGATGTCCAAGGCATGTGCCAGTAAGACCTAGTGAGCTGGGAGGCAGCGTGTGGCTCACAGTTACCACAAGGTGGAGGTTCTGGGGTGACTTGAATGTCGCACTTATTTTGTAGGGTTGTCAAGCACGTCTGTATCCTTTCCACATGGCTTGAGACCTTCCGTACAGAGCCAGCCTCACCTAGCTGGGCTCCTTATAGAGGCTGTAATGTTCACATGTACATATTTTAGCAAACAAGGCAGAAGCTGCACTGTAATCTAGTCTGAGAAGTCAAATAGCATCATCGCCATCAAAGTTTATTGGTGGAAGCAGTGATCAGATTTAAGACTGCTCGGGTTCAGGGAAAGCAGAGAAAGATGCCATCTCACAATGGGAGAAGTGCCACTGAATTTTATAGGTCTTCTTACAAAATCACCACAGGATATAAAGCTTCAAGGGAAGTATAGGAAAGTGCTCAGGAATAACACCTTTCTATATCTACGGACCTCTTTGTTTTCCAGTCAGGGAATGTTTCTTACCTAATGCAGAACACTTAGGCCCTACTAATGTTGAACACAGACTACTTTTAGTGGTGAACACATTTTTCTTGGTCTTTCCTAAATTTACTAAACAAAACACATGCACATGCACACGCATACACATGCGCGTGCACACACACACACACACACACACACACACACACACAACAAACAAAACAAAAATTCCTTTGGAGCAGCAGCGGCAGCATCTGTCTTACCACTTATCTTCTGTTATCTTCTGAGAACAATGTTAAAAATTTTGTAACCCTCGCAGATCACAAAAACCCGGCATCACCTGCTGAGGTGAGGAAAGGACAACACTAAATGCCACCTGCTTTCTACACAACATCTTTTCAACCTTTCTGTTGAAGTTGAGTTGAATATAATTTGGGTTATATGGAAAGCCTCAGTTTAATTTTCTTTTAAAAATGAGTTACCATAAGTGGATATAATTTATTTATTTTCCTCATTTATTCAGCTTAAATCATTCAAAGGTTTGGTGCTTAATTGGGTGAAGTATTCATGACCCTGTTGAAAGTGAGAGGGATCAGATATGTTTGTGTGTGGCCTGTTTCTGTTAGATTCTATTTTTCTAGAACAGAGTAGTTATTTATTTATTAAAAACTATTGACCCAGATAAATTCTCTGAAATTCATTATTATCTTGCAGGTGGGGCCCTGGACTTAGAGTTGACAGTCTGCACTTATTTTTGAACTAGCCTCTAAGGGAACATGCCACAGGAGTGAGTCAGTAACTTCATAAACAACTTTGTGATAATTGGTTACTTAAATGATCATTACTTAGGGGCAATGAAGGGTACTTTTTTAAAATTCAAATCTCCAAAAATAGCATTTCTGATTTGAAACTATTTTGGGTGCTTATTTATCCTTCATGCTGCTACCAAAGCCATGGTATATGGGAGGGGAAAAAACAGAATTCAGAATTAGGCAGATGTGAATTGATATTCTGCATGATTATATCAAAGTAGATAAGTCACTGAAAAAGTTTTGGAGCCACTAATTTGATTATAATAAATTAGAGAATGTAGCACCTGTTATTACAAGAAATAGATGATCCTTAAAGCCAGCACAGTCAAGTTCTTTCACTCTCGTGGAGGAAGGGGCTACAATTCACAGGTGTGCATGGTGGGAGTGGCTTGGTGGAGCTCTCAGGGCAGGTCAGTGGTAATTATCCACAGGTGCAGCTTGGGTGCGTGCTTTCAAGCTTAGAGCATGTACCCTTTGGCAAGTGGCATGTACACCTCGTTCTGCCAAGGGTCACCCCTCATGGTGTGCATGTGTGGGTGTGCAAGGGGATGACTTCATGGGGATGACCTCATGGTCACCCCTCAAGTGTGCATGTGTGGGTGTGCAAGGTGATGAAAGCAGGAAGTGAACTGCATGTGAGGCAAGCATGAGAAGAGAGAATATGTGAGGTAAGACCCCAGCTGAGAGGAAGCTGTCACCCAGAGAGTAGTCACCCCACAGGTGAGTCCTGGCAGGCAGGATGCAGTTTTCATGAGTCATTGGCTAGGCTGGGGTGGACTTTTCTGTAATGCAACCACCTGTTCAGTCATTGGTAGGCCTATGACACCTTACCCCTCCTCCTGTAAATAGCTATCACCTGCGCTTACCCATACTCCAGTAAGTAACTCAATAAACTCATAGTTTCACCAAATTGTACATTGATGGAATTGTTACCTTGGCCTGACTTTGGTGCCCTGTCTGAGGGGAACAGATGTAGGTGTTCATATCTCCCCAAGAAAAGATATTCACGTGACAACATGGATCCATTAACTATTGGGGTGCTGGCCCCAGTACGGTACCTGCAGTGGCCCAGAGGACAATGCAGCAGTGTTTCATACAAATGGACTCATCTTGGAATTGCTGCAGCCTGAGAATCTCTGACCTGGATTTATTCGCTTGCATTCCAAGTAAAGCCATTGTTGCCTTCTCCCCCCAAACGAACCAAATCAAGGTTATACCTGGAATTTGAAAGACTTAGAAAGAAGGGATAAAAGGACAGCATTTTTATGTATTTACCGTTGCTACATGCTGAATCTTTCATCTATATTTTTTACATCTACTTTTTTTTACTATATTCTCAACATTTTTATTCCCCCCCATTTTATTGATATGTATACATGCAAAATTTAAGGTTTACAATGGAGTCGAGCATTTTGCGCACATATGTATCTTGTCAAGATGACAAGGGCTTTCCCACTCTTTCTGTTCCTCCTCCTACCCTTCTCACCCTCCCTCCTCCCCACCCTACCCTCCTGTTTCACTCTGTTAATACATTTACTTTTGATGATGACTTATACAATAGGGTGTAGTAAGGTTCAATACATTTGCCCAAGACAGAGGGGATTAATGCAACCACTACTCATTATTTCTCACAAGTCAGATAGGCAATTCTGATGCAGGTCAGCTTGGCTGATCTTGGCTGGGCTTGCTCAGGTGCCCACGGCCAGCTTGTGGGCCAATGCAACCTCACCAGGTCAGAGTAGCCTTGGAAAGATGGGTAGCTCATCTCTGCTGTATGCATTCACTTACCTTCTTGTAGGTCTAGCCTTGTAGGTTTGTTTTCATGGCAGTAGCAGGAATTGTCCCTCTGGTCAAAGTAAATCATATAGCCAAACTGAGTTGGGTGGGGGGGAGGCACTTCTGCAGTGAACAGCTTAGGAGAAGCATGGATAGAGGAGGTCATCATGCACTTGAGCTTCCACAAGAAGCACTGTTCTTAATCTTAGCTGGGAGGAGAGGTTAGCCAGACTGTGCACGTTGGTCCCTGGCCTGCCCCCTGGTGTCTTTCTCTGCTGTGTTCTGTTCTGTGTCCTACTACCTAAAGATACTTTTATTATGAGCTCTATTTCCCCCTTTCTCATTCTTTGGTATGAATCTGAAATACATAGAATGTTTTAGACTAGCTAAGAATTTATCCAAACTGAGTATAATGACATTAAAGGATAGTATAAGAAAATAAGTAAGACAGGTCTACTTACTACAGACAGTCAAGGGAGGAAGACACGGGATTGGATGGATGGAGGATACTCAGAGGCAAATGAGTTCACTTTACAGTCTCTTTTTATTTGCTGGGTTTTTGGGTTTTGTCTGGGTCAGCTTCTACTTCTCCATATCAACCTTTCTGTATTCTGATACCAAAATCCAAAAAAGGAAAAGTGTAGATTTTGGCCCGGGGAACTTGCTAGCTCTTTGACCTTGGACAAGGAAGTAGCTTAACACTCTTGAGCCTCCACTTCCCATGTGTGGAGTGGGAATAACAACATAGACGGCACTTAGTAGGTTCAAAGGTGAGAAGTCAGTCGGGCCTGGTTTGAGCCTCACGGAGCCACCGTGGTTTCTCGGCTGTCCTCAAGGAGCTCTGGGTGCCTGAAATGCTGAGGGATTTCCCTCTACCACTGCTGTGCTCTGGGTGTGTTCCAGAATAGCATGGGATGCTGAGTGCTACAAGGGCTGTTATGGCATTTTTGGGTATCCTAAAGTATACCTATTAATTATACGATTCTGTTTAGTCACATTCACAACACATACGTTTTGTTAATTGATTGGTAGAGGCTTACATTTTGCAGCATAAAGAATTTGCAGGCCCACTGCATTCACAGGGGATTGTAGTTGCCTCTACTGCCCTCTCTTGTTACCCAGGGGGAGAACTGAGGCTTTGGGTACCTCCAACGCCCCAGCTAGTGCAAACTGGTGGGGTGAGACAACATGCCCAGTGCTTAGGAAACATCCTAATCAACGAATAAATAATCTTATTTCTTGTTTCCCCATCTACATTATTTTCAAACCACTTCTTGGGAACCTTGAATTGTGACTTTGGAGGCACACATGTGGAAGTATGTTCAGGAATCCATTCTGAGCACTAACGTGTGCTGAGTGCCCTCGTGATTCTTTGCTGGCCTGGAGGTGGTTGGCGATGGTGAGATGGGCAGGGTCACTGCACCAAGGAGCTGACCATAACGTCTTGCAGGAGGTTTTCCAGTACAGAGACAACATCCAGTGCTAAATTCTTGCAGACACAGCCGCGCCGGTTCTGACTCGGCCGGTCCGGCAGCCACGGAGGGGCCGCCTGCCCACCTCTCAGGCCTGGCCTCTGCGGGCTGGACCCTGCCAGGCAGCCCCCAGCAGCCTTTTGCCGTCTGGCTCTGGTGTGCGCCTGGCGCCCTCCCCAGACCAGGCGGCCCAGAGCGCTCTCGGACTCAGTGAAGGGCAGACGCGGCAACGCCCGTCAGCCCGGCCCCTTCGTCCGGGTGTCGTTCGAAGGGCAGCACGAGGTCTACGGCGTGCCAGCAGATGTCCCGCAGGCCCGCGGCCGGCGACTCCCTTCGGGCCAGCCCGTCCTCCCCGCAGCCGCTGCTCGCGGAGCCTGGGCGGGCCGCAGGAGTCCCGGGAGCCGCCACCGAGCCCTGCGGAGCCGGCTCCTGACTGGGCAGGAGGGCTGGAGAGCGCCCGGCCAGGGAGACGGCGGAGCGAAGTCAGGGGCTAGAGCCGCTGGGCGCGCGGCGCGGAAGCCGGCGCCGGAGTCCGCGTCTCATGAATATGCACGAGCCCCCGCCCCCTCTCCGTGACGTCACGGGCCGTCCCGAGGTGAGCGCCGGAGCCGCTCGGGTCCGCGCCAGTGAGCGCGGCGCTGCCGGCGAGCGAGCGAGCGAGCGGCGCGCAGAGGGCACGGGAGGCCGAGCGCGGCGGCGGCGGCGGCGCGGACACCGCACCGAGGCGCCCGGCGGGCACGGGAGCGGAGAGCCGGCGCGGGCGGCGGGC
Organism: Ctenodactylus gundi; assembly: GCA_004027205.1. Classification (NCBI taxonomy): domain Eukaryota; kingdom Metazoa; phylum Chordata; class Mammalia; order Rodentia; family Ctenodactylidae; genus Ctenodactylus; species Ctenodactylus gundi. Next base: position 254,274 of record PVKB01002467.1, read on the forward strand.
GCGGCTTCGCGGCCAGGATGCTGCCGGGGAGGCTGTGCTGGGTGCTTCTGCTGCTGGCGCTGGGCGGAGGGAGCCGCGGCGCGGACGGCGCGGGCAGCCGGCGGCGCCGCCTCCTCGCGGCCAAAGGTGGGTGCCGGGGAGTTTCCTTTCCTCCCGAGGGCGGCCGGAGCGGGGCGCGGGTGCGGACCGAGGGTCCCGGCCGCCCGCGCCGCCGCCTCTCCGGCCTCGGCGCGCCCGTCCCTCCCAAGTCGGCGCCCTTCGCCGCGGCCCGGGGCGGCTCGGCTCGCAGACGCCGCTCAGCCCGGGGCGGGGCCGGGGACCGAGGACGCGGCGAGGTCCGGGGAAGCCAGACAACTTTGGGGCGGCCCGTGCCCGGGTGAGAGCGTCGCCGGCCGCGGCCGGGGCGGCTGGAGCGGGGCGCTGCCGCGGAGGAGAAGCGAGTGTCTGCGGCGCCCGGGGAGGGTTCCGCGGCGGAGCCCCGAGGGAGACGCCGGGCTGTGAGTGGCCGCTCTGCTCGAGGACCGGGCGGCAACTTGCAGGCTCCGGGGAGGTCCCCGGCGGCCCTGGGGACGCGCGCCCGAGCGGTGGGCGGCGGAGTCTGGAAGAGGCGCGCGACGCTCCCCGCCCTTCCGACTCCACCCGCGCTCCTGAGGTCCGGGCGCCTCTCCCTCGCCCGCCCTGTAGGTCTGAAGGTCTCATCTGCCCACTCCCCTTGCCGGGCAGGAAGCCAGGTCCCCGGGCCGCGGCGTGCCGCCAGGCGAGCCTAGTCACTGGGGAGCCCGGGACTTTGACAGCGGCCGGGGAGCGCAGGGAGGAGCGCTGGGGTGGGGGCGTCCGGAGGGCGGGTCCGAAACAGAAGGTCACGTGCTCGCAGGGGTCGGGGAGGCCTTGGAAAAGCCGGGCAGAGTGAGGGTGGGTGGCGGTGGGCGCCGTGAAGGCTGTGGCGGATCGGGCTAGAGCGCTCAGCTTAGCGGTAACTTGTTGATTCTCGGCGCTGTTGACCAGGAGGGCCGTGCGTTAGGTTCCAGGGCTGTACCGGACTTGCCAGGTGACAATAGGGGGTTACGTGGTCCTTGGAGTCTCGGCTGGAAACCATCTGAGAGCGGTGGGGTTTGCGCCAGTTGGGGACGACGCTGCCTATTAAAGACATGATTTGGAGCTGGCTTCGAACTGCAGCTTGCCGGTCGCGCAGGGAACGGAGTGCCTACCAGGTGGAGTCACTTAAGGCGGAGGGACGATCCCGAGCCAGCCACGCGTTCTCTTCTGATGGGCTTGGCGATCCGCCGCTCCGCTCCTGTAATTTGCGAGTGGAACATTTGAGAACAGAGGAGTTTCTGTTTGTTTGTGATCTCTTATTTTTGTGACATAATTTTGAAAAGATTTTACAAGCAGATATTCTGTTTTTTTTCTAACATTTTCTTTCCTGGTACATCCTTGACAAGCAGTCTCTCTCTCTCTCTCTCTCTCTCTCTCTCTCTCTCTCTCGGGACAAAAATGAAAAACTCGTTATCAAATATTTTAAGCGTAGTTCGGTAAAGGTGTTGCTGACATGAGAGGGTAAATCTGAGAGATTGTTATTTTGTAGTGAACGTAAGAATCGAAAATAATGAGCTGCCAGGTCTTATTCCTCCTTCTCCAACGCAGACACGTCGTTGAGCAGGAAGGTTGCATTTGCGGGGAGGAGGATCCTCCTGGTCACTTTGTAGCCAAGCAAATGTCATCTTTATAAGCAGATTCTTCAAACAGGGAAGGAAGGTTACACAGGTGACAGGGAAGAGGTCGTTTGGATCCTGTGTGCAAGACCCATTGCTGAGCCCTCAGGTCAGAATGGAAAGAAGAGAGAAAAACAAGGAGAGTCAGATAAAAGGAGAAGAAAATTATTCACTCTATGTGAATAATTATGTGCATTTTCTTCAACACACTTTGTCTTCGTTACTTAGAACATATCCCTTCCATGGTTAAAACCAGCCATTTGTCTTTCCAGCGTAAAGTTTATTGGCCCTGTGGAGACGTGGTCTGAATGCTCCCACTTTCTCCTCTTCCCCCTTCCCACCACTAGGGGGCTGCAGAGAGCACATTTTGCTGCCTCTTCAAAGATAAATACATAGTTGATCACAACAGAGACGTTTTATTATGATACTTTAGGTAGTACTTACAGGACTGGCTTTATTAAAATGCACTTTCATTTCGTTTTTCTTAATAATATGATTTCTGAACACCATTTGAGTTAATAAAGTTATGTTTCTGGTATAATATACCCTGCCTCTGACTTTGCCATTTTTAAGGTTCATCTTATTAGGCACATCACTAAAACAGAGAAAAGTTAGAAGAGCGTTTGAAGAAGGCTGAACAACATATAGCTTTCATCATAGACTTCTTATAGAAGAAAAAATTGGGACTGTGGGAACAAGCTGGCCGGCAGAGTTGAATGTGCTTTTGGGATTGCTACCTGGGAGTGTGTGCTCCAGCTTTGGACTGCTGCAAATTGTCATGTTTGTGATACAACCTTTGTGCTTCTTGATTCTTGCTACATGTGAGCCAGTGACTAGTCCTCAATGAGGGCTTGGGATTTCCTCAGAATCAGTGCATCTTCAGTGGAAACATATTGCAAATTTCAGATATAATCATTTCCAGACAGTTATAACCCTTTTCATTCCCCTACTGTATCTGGGATATTCAGAATAGACACTCATTTCATGGATTCTTTGAAAAGACCAGCTTACATTGTGTGCTCTTAAAAAAAAACACAGGATAGTACTTTGGACTCAGAGAGTCTCTGAGACAGAAAAAAAAAGACATGCATCATCCAAGGCAATGATGAGATGGTGCAATCTAGGCCGGTAGCTGAAGATGTTGTGCTAAATTTGGGAGCTTGTCAGTGGCCTCATAATCTCAAGAACCTGATATACAGTCCTTTATTTCAATTTTCACCTTCCAGACATAGAGGTTGTTCGGGAAAATCATGGAGAGTAGGCCACAATATTATAGTGCTTGCCTGTGTGCCCGGGCCTGGCCCGGTGCCGGCAGCCTCTGAGCAGAGAGCAGTAGACCATCCTCCCATCTCCTTCCATTCTTATCTTTCTTTAATGAGCTTTTGATCCAGTTGGAGGGATCAATTTTTTACATGGGAGTTTTCAAACAGTGACAGCAGATAGAATTGTCCAAAGTATAATCCTAAATTGTGGTGACACATTGAGGAGAGAAAGTTTACAAAAGCAGCTTTTGGTATTAGGGGGAGGAGACCACAGGGCAGAATTGGAACGGTGGTAGCACAGTTGTGACTGTGGTATCTGGAGCCTCTCCTTAGTGTGTAACAAGCATGGGGCTTGTCCTGTTACATGGGCTGTCTCTAACTTGCAGCATGGACAGAGCTATTGTTAGCACATTTCACATAGGAAGAAGCAGAATCTGAGAGGGGGTACATGAACTCTGAAAGCTTTAGCTAGGGGATGTGGCACTGTGGTCAGAATAAAAAAGGGCCACATGTCCATTACCCATAACTTATTTGTCATATATTCTCCACTTTGGGCTTGAAAGCAAATTTAGGGACCACTGGGAAACTGAACCATTCCTCCAAGTTGCCTGAAAACCCCCATGGCCCTGCCCAAAACAGCCAAGGGTCTAAGCTATTGTGTAAAGGGGTCTTGCAGGTGAAGTAAGGGAAAAAGTCTTGGCTTTTATTTGTGGAAACCAGTGTTTTTTGCTTTGGAGTGGTAGCTTCATCCTTCCTCCCACGCTTTCAAAAACATCCTTGAGTATTCCAGATTGCACATTGTAGAACTTCTGGCAGGGACACAGGTGGCATAGAATTGTATGGTGAATTGTCCTTAATTGTCCTGGGCAAGTCACATGCGTCTTCTAAGGAGATGACAGAGTTATTTTCCTTGCTGCAACACAAATTTCAAGGTCCCCCTAGCCATGCTATGCCTCAGCGAGTCCTCTGACCTGCAGTCATCCTGAGTCACCTGTTGCTCCTGACAAGAATATGCCCTTTCTCTGCCCTGAGCCCTGTGGGCTCCAGATTGGAAGATCATCTCAGCTTAATTCACATTATTCCTCAAGGTAGGGTGAGATATGGATGTGGCCTTCCCCAGGAACCTGCTGGATTGGCCACTCCTAAATGACAGTTCCGCTCCCCAGCAATTCTGTTTCTTTGTCTCTCTCCTGTGCTGGCCTGGGGACCTTGACATCTGGAGCCTCTTCCTGGCTCTGCTGTGTCTCCAGGGTCTGGCCTGGGGGTAGGAGATGAACAGTCAATAGTGTTTGCTCAGTGAATGCATTTATTCATAACCCAGGAAACTATTGTTTCTTGACATAGATATTTTAGATTTTTCTCCTCTTCACTGTGAAGTTTGGGTTTGGTTGTCAGAGAAATCTGACTTTCAATCCAGGCACTTTCACTTCTCAGTAAATGATCTTATTCAAGTTAGTAAACCTGTGATCCTCAGTTACTTCATCTATAATATGGGAATATAGAGATCTGCCTTTCCAAGTTGTTGTCAGCCTAAACTAAGCACTTCGCTTACTTTTGCGTATGTAAAGGCATTAACTATATGGTTCTATCATTCTAATTATTGATCAGTTAGACACCTGATACTAGTGTATGACATTTAGTGAAACTTCTTTCTGATATTTAGGCAATGCAGTAGTTTTGCTTATATTTTCTCTTGGCTCAAATTCTGTTTATTTATTTATTTATTTATTATTGGGACAGAGTTTCACTTTGTAGTCCAGGCTGGTCTTGAACTCACTGTGTAACCCACACTGGCCTTGAACTCATGGCAATCCCCCTGCTTCAGCCTTGTGAGTGCTGAGGTTATAGGTGTGCACCACCATGCCCAGCTAGTATATGGTGCTGGAGGATCAAGCTTGGGGACTAGGGCTTCCTAGGCAAACACTGTCAACACTGAGCAATGGCCCCAGCCCTACTCTGTTATCTTTGTTTCTTTAACTCAATATTATTTCCTTTTCTGTCTGTGTGGAGGTGCGTGTGTATGTAAACATCACATATAAATATAATTGCCCACCACATGTGCACATTGGCTTAAATTATTTATGAAAGCATTTCTTTTTTTTTTTTGACTGCCTTATGAATACTTTTAATGCCAGGTTTCCCATCTTAGTCATCACAAACAGCGTGGCACATACTGCAAGGCCAGCTCAGAGTAAGGAGCAGTAGTATTTCCTACTTGAATAAACCAGTGTGGCTTCCTGGGTCAGGAGTGGGAGGTTCTGGTCTCTGGAGGAAGAGCTTCTGTGGTGTGATTTGGGGTGTGAAGGGAGATTGCCTATCTTCTTCATACTTCCCTCCAAGCCTGCTGTCCCAGAGAGCGGAGAAGCTTTTCTTATTTGTGATATTTGCAGCATTTGGGATGGTGAAAGTCTGCAGGAAACTAGGATAAGTGAATAATAGCCTGGAACAGATGATTATTATGATGCACCCTGCTGCTAATTGGACCCTGTAGAAATGATTCCTTTGAAAAGAAAGGTTTTGAGGGTGGACCATGGGGAGAACTCAGTGGAGTTGTGGGGGAAGCTGAGCTAAAGATGGTAATAGGAAACCTAATAGGACAGAAGATCACATTGTGAGCTATGGGGAAGATGCGGGCAGGAGGCAGGAGGAGGCAGGGGTCAGAGGAGAATGCCTGGGACAGGAGTCAGGACCATCCAAGCGTGCCTTGAGCCCTGTCTTTAACTTTATTACCTGCCAGCTATTTCTGACCTCCTGTTATTCTCTTGGGGAGAAATACAGAGGCAATACAAGTTCCACATATTAAAGAGCTCATGCTGTCTAAGACAAATACCACACATGACATGAACTATTGCAGAACTTGGTAGCATATAGAAAACTAGTAGATAGTTCATCACTGTCCTTGGAAAATTTTACAAGAAAGAAATTCAGCCAAGCGTGGTGGCACATACCTACAATTCTAGCACTATGGAGGCTGAGTCAGGAAGATTGTGAGTTCAGATAATTAAAGCCCACCTGAGCTACAGATGCATGGTCCAAGACCAGCCTAGACTATGTTGCAATGGCCTGTGTCAACAAACTAGTAACAAAATAAGCAAACACACACACACACACACACACACACACACACACACACACACACACAAGAAATTAGCAAGCTATAGGAGCTTTATGAAGAAAATGAAAGGGGTGTTTGTGGATGAGTAGGTATTGAGTAAGCAGATAAGGGTGGGGCAGGACTGGTAAATTCAAGGTCATAAGAATACCTGGGTTTGTTACTCAGGAAGGATCTCTGCCAGCATCAAATGTGTTTCAACATACAGACTTCAGAGTTAACAAGACAGTAAATGTTTATTGAATGCATACTGTGTGCCACTCTGCGTGCACCAGGTAGTTTGATCCTCATATCAACTGTAAGAAGGAGATCAAATAAATATTCCATTTTACTTATTTGCTGCTGGAACACATTACCTGGCACTCACAACCTAAGGGAAGAAAGGATTATTTTATCTCAGTTTCACAAGGTCCATTCAATGACAACTGGCAGTGGTGAGAAGCATCTGACAGAACCGTTGCTCAGGGCATTGTAAGAGAAAGGATCAGGGCCTGCAAAAGAAGCCTGGGCAAGGGTTTACATCCCTCTAAGGCACACGACCAGCAATGTGTCACAGACCCTCAATATACCATGCCCAGAATCCACCCCTCCTGAGCAGGCCCCACATCTTAACAACACATGAAATTCATAGATTTCACAGCATCCGGATGTGTGAGGCTTTTGGAGGACATTCCACACTCAAACCATAACACGATTTTTTGTAGAAAGGAGACAGTAGACCCTGAGAAAGAATGAGAAAAGAAAGAAGGAGAGCCGCCCTCCTCCCCTTTACTCCTTTACTCCTGGCTGGCTAACCTCTGTGTCAGCAGTCCTCCTGTCTGATTATGCATTTTGGATACACATTGCCCTCTTCTGACTCCTTTTGGACCACACTGATTGGAGAAGGCTACTCTGAATACTTTTCATGGCTGCTAGATGTCTGGGCACTGAGAGAACGAAGAACAATCTTGACAACTTGTGTATCAGGGGTGGGAGAAGATGATAGAGAAGGAGAAGCAGGTGTCTGCTTATCAAGGCTGTCTTTTAATATCATGCAAGAGTTTATACATGTCATTTGTACTTTCCACAAATACTCATGTTCTAGTTGGCAAGTGGGTATCACAGGGCATGCTTCAGCAGAGCCAGAAAGCACTAAGGGGCCAGATTGCTTATGGTTGGTTGAGCTCAGGGCCCAGGAGCCATTGCGGCATGCCAGGTATCATCATGGATGATGGCCACCTGAGCAATTCTCACTGCTCTGCAGTTGCTCAATCCTTGAATATGCAGCTTGTCTCCAGTGCCTCCTTAGGCACTTGCTTATTCCAGCCTCATGTGCAGTCTGCTCACGTAAGTCCTCCCCAGGGAAGGACTGACCTTTATTTCTTTACTCCTTCTTTACTTTTAGTACATTCTGCTCAGTCAAAAAGGTCTCATTCTTAGCCCCTTCTAGGCTGCTTTAGGACACCTCAGCCCCATATCCCAGCCCAAGCTCTAATCTTCCCTCCGAGACACTACTGCTTATCTCTCTGTGGGTGAAAGGAACCCTCCAGCTTCTGTGTCCCTTTATACCCACTGACACCTTGTAACATGTCTATTTGATTCTATTCAGAAAAATCTAGAACCTGTCTTCTGTGCTCATTGCTACTCACTTGGTTGGTTTCCCTTGCAGCTGAAAGCACCAGATTCTAATCTTGGCCACTGACTCATCTTTTCTATTGCATTGCTGCCAGGATGGTAGCACAAACTGCTGTTGTCTCAGGCCTACAAAAGATTCTACTCATCACGAATACTGCTCTTGATATCTATTCTTGACCTCACATGGTTCCAGGAAGTTGAGAGTAGCTGAACATTCCGGGAGTGGCCTCCAGTTTCTGTCCCTCACAGGTTGCTACTTGTTATGCCCTTTATCCAAAGAGCATGATGCTTAGAGGTCCTCGTCCCTCTGCTTCTATAGGCGTAACAGTACGTGTAGTCATATTCTCTTGCTGTGATCTGAAGCCATGGTCCCAAGAGTGCTGCCACCATCTGCTACCCTTTCTTAGTTTTAGGTGGGTGTACCAAAGCTACCTACTTCTACCTCTCCCACCTCTACTGTTACCTTGGTAAGCAGCTCAGACATTCCTTGAGCAAAAGCCAGAATAGAAAGTATCTGAGAATAATTTCTTACTTCACCTTTGTCAACCAGCTTCCTCTGAGGCAGGAATGTGTGGGACCTATCTTCCCTCCTGAAGAAAGTGCCACACTTCTGCTGTCAAAATGGTGCAAAAGCTCTCGCCTTCTCAAGATAGAGTCCAAACTTCCAAACTCGTCAGTCTGGCCTAAAAGTCTGGTGATAATTTTGCCCTGAACTTTTCATGTGGCTTCTTCTTCTCTCAATAAGCCTTCCAGAAATTTCCACATGGTTCATGCCTGTGTCTTTCAGGAACTTACTGTGTGGCAAGCACTGTTCTGAGTGCTTTTTGGTATTTGTCCCATCAGCTTTCATCTCTTCATGATGAGAAGGGCATTCCTATTATCCACATTTTGCAGCTGAGAAAACAGAGGCAAGGAAGGCAAGCTCCTTACCCAGTTCACTCACCTTCTCCAACAGTGGGGCTGGAATTTTAGTCTGTGCTCTAGCTTTGGAGTCCATCTCTTGTCCACTACACGAGGGGCTCTCAGCCCTGAATGCAGAGCAGAGTCACTTGAGGGACTTTTAAAAATACCTCTGATGCATGGAACCCCACCCTTGGAGCTCCTGGACCCCCTAGAGATTCTCCTGTGGTTGCTCTGGGGCTGAAATTTGGATTTGTTAGCCAGCGTGGAGAAGTGCCCCTCCATGCTGTGCTCCTTCTGATAACGCTGCTCTCAGGTGGGGCCTTTGTTTTTCTGTACTTTGACCATGCCTCATTTGTTTGCCCTGTGTATGTCTGTTACCTTCCTGTCTTCCCAGCAAGTGAGCCTCTGGATGAAACATCCTGCACACACTGATCTGAGACCAGTGCCCATTCCTGTCCAAGGCCCAGAGTGGGCACTGAGACCCAAGAAAAGAACTGTGTGCGAGGTGCTGCCACCTACACCACTTTCAACCCCTACAGGACTGGACTCTGTCCATGCACACTGGTCTTGGGCATTGCCACTTCCTGCATTTGGTTACAGGGATGTGTCACTCCTTTGGCCTTTCCCCTTTAGTTGGCTGACTATCCACGCTACCTATCTTGCAGCATTCACTTTTTAGGTATTTAGTTCTGCAGATGAGTCAGGAGAAGATTAACCAGACCAAAATGTGTGGAAAAATCAAGACCAGCAGATACCACTAAAATTCATACTCAGGCTATAAAAGTTGTTGTCATTACTTATGAGAATGCTTACATGGCTAAAATTAACATTCCTTTGGAATCACTGTGTCAAATTGAAGATTGCCAAGCTTTTCATAAACATACCATTTTTATGACTTTTTCTACTTTGTATTTTTTCATAATGTCCATTGTGGTATGTAGTTAAATAAATCTGCAGCCCTCAATCAAGTTTGACTAGAAAATCACTGTGGAGACTCAAAAAAAAAAAAAGACTGTGATATTGAACTCACATGGTCTGGACATACGGAGCAGCTCTGTAGCTGGGGCAAACTGGTCAGCCTCCTTGAGGATTGGCTTCTACATGGGCAGGAAGGACCCCATGGAACCTCCATCCTCCACCCAAGAAGTTCTGAGTATCTAAACAGAAGTGTTTCTGAATGTCCTTTGAAGGGAGAAAGTTTGTAGGAAAATAAAGTGATCATATTTAAGAAATTTGTTTTGAGCCTGTGGGACACCATTTCCCGAAACAAAACCTTACATCTTTGTCTCCTTATTCTCTCTTACAAATTTAGTTAATTGTATTTTCTGAAGTTTGAATGTAGTATTGAGTCCCTTTCCGGTTCTTGGGTATCTGGCATTCATGTGTCATATGGCTGGTGGTCTCTATAGTGGTGCAATGAATGCGGCAGTTGCAGGCCCATAAATTTTCAGGAAGAACCACTCAAAACTCTTAATATTATGTCAAGTTGATGTGTCATTCCCCAATTTTCATGGATAACTGCATTGCAGCAAATTAATTAAAACAGATAAATGTTAATCTAATGCATGTCTCTTTGTAATTAATGAAATATAACCATTATAGCGGCATTTGATTTATTATTTTAATTTATAAAATGCTGAATTCTCTCATAAAGTTAGATATAGTAATGGGAAAAGCTGACCCATATATAGTATTAGGAAAAAGAATCACATTTCTATAAATTAATCACTCTCTAAAAGGATATAGTTCATTAACACCATGAACTGAAAGTGTTAGATGTAAATTCGATTAACCTTTTTAGTGACACTTCCATTTATATCACACATTCTCTTCAAACTCAAAGCACTTTACATATATTAATTCAATTAACCCTCCCCGGACCCTTGTTAAATAAGTACATATATCAAAGTTGGAAGGGAGGAGAAATGAAACCCTTCAAATTATTGAAGTTCTGGTCTTAGGATAGATTATTGATGATTTCCTCTGTGGTTGTAGGGTTTGTCTGGCCTTGCATAGATTGGGAACATGGGTGGTATCACACTTTCTCTCCCCTTCTGCTAGGAAATGTTTAGCATTCCATCCCACCCCTAACACCAGAGACGTTTTTGCTCCATGCGTATGCCAAATGCTATAAAGAAACTGCTTTACTTAGTAAAGTACACCCCTTAAAATCTGGGTTTGGTGGGGGACAGGGTGTCTTCAACTGAGTACAGCAGTTAGACCACAGTATAGAGCCATACTTGGGCATCCAGAGACTCCTCCTCTCCTTGGCCCAGTTCTGCTCCATATTTCCCATCCAATCCTTCACATTTGCACTATGGGGACAGGCTAGGGCTCTTGAGCCAAGCTCTGGGATGCTCCTGGTGAAGGACAGGAGCTATAGGGAGGTGGAGATGGAACTTAACCATCTCCTCTGGGGTCTTCCCTCAGGCTGACCTTCCCTTCAGAGGAGTAGAGATGCTGTTCCAGACCTGCTGGGATAGACAGAAGAATCAGTGAGAGGAAAGGCTCGCTATCATCCAGCCTGAAAGCATGCTTCTCAGGGGCATTTCCTGAAGGAGGATCTGGGTCTTTTGCTGTAACTTGTCTCTAGGAATTCTGTCTTTTATAGGGCCGTGCCTCTTGGAACCCTCTTGGTCATTGCAAAGGCCACCATGAGACAGATATGCACATAGGAAGGTAGGACTGAGAGGGTCTTGTTATATTACAGCTTGTGAATACTTACAGGATGAGACTCGAAGGTATTTTCTCAGCTTGATTTGATGTGTGTTTGGTAGCTTGAAGGTTCTGAATGTTCACGGCTCTAACTCTTAAAGTTCTTGAACCACAAGTACTCTCCTCGGGGCTAATTTGTACTATATCCAACAAATTCAGTCCCTTTTGAAATATGCTTCCAATATAGCAGCCTGCCCTATAACCAATCGTACCAAGCCTACCAGTGGTACTTGTTAAGCCAGAGGAATGAGTCAGTAATGGGGAGCCTGAGAGATCAAGGCTAGGAGAGCGTGGAAGATTTTGCCTCCTACCTCTGGAGTTAGAAAGCCACTGACTTTGGTCTGTCTTCTGAGCCACCTCACAAGGCCACAGGAAACCCACATAGTCCTAGAGTCCTCCTCTGTGCTGTCATATGCCACTCTGCTCCAGATTGCCCCAGCTTTCCCCTATACACCACTGCCTAGGAGAGACTGAGAATCAGGGTTTAGAGCCAAGGATTAAAGAACAAGTCATCACTCAAGAAACTCAGAGGGATTCTGAGAAACGGGACAAAGTACTTTATTTGCATTTCCTGGCATTTTAAGGGTTTTCTTTCCTTTTAGTACTTTTTGCTTATTGGTGGGAGTGTGGGTTATCATTTGGAGCAGAAAAGTTGAGCTCATTTGTAATCAGAGAGAAAGAAATCTTTCAACCAAGACGTAGCTTTCTTCCCTTTTTGGTTTCTTCTTTTCTGAAGTAAAACACCATCATCAGAAATGTCAAGATGGTCATATGTGCTTTTTTATTACATTTAGAATTATTAAGACTTTTTAGTGATTTGATTTCCCTTAATTAGAAGTCATGAATAAAGCATTATTTTGCATTTGAATCTTTCCACCTTTCCATCCTGCCTCACCTTCACTCTAGTCTTGGTGAAATAAAATTTCAACTTTCTTTAGGAGAAGAAGGGCCAGTTAAGAATCTATTCTTGAAATTGTAGCTTTTCCTGGATTGTTACTTTTAGACATTTCCCACCAATGCTTGGTCCCAAGACCCCCTGGAGGAAGGAGAGGGATGGAAGAATCATTGCATCGGCCTGCAGTACCTGCCTGAATCCCTCACACTTGCATCATGCTGTATCTCTGCCTGCCCCCATCCCTTTCAGATCTCTTCTTTGTCCTTCCTGGCACCAAAGGCTGCTTATGGAGATAGAATTTGGTTGCTCTGCAGAAGTTAATCCTTCAAAAAACTGTCAAGTACTACAATTTGTGTTTTCTCAATCCAGTGGAAAATCTGAGTAAAGGACTTCAGAAAATGTTACTGCATTTATTGGCCAGAACCTTACAAAGAAAAGAGGGCTTGAAATGAGCCACAGCTTCAAAACAATTCACCTGGTGTATACTTCCAACCAGATTGCCTTCTAGCTCAGAAATTTGGTGTTTCCATTACTTTGACCCAAGTCTACAAGATTCTAGGGCCCTCAAGCCACTTATTAGGGAGGAACTATCTCTGACTTCCATGAGTTTCTGATTATGCAAGCTCTGCTTACCTACAGGGTTAAGCATTATTACACTGTGGCCTTTTAGGTAACATTGCAGACTGTCTGGGGCAATACGGGTGGGTGTGTGAAGCAGGTGGGTCTCCAGCATGATGTTCAAACCATAGCAGCCTTTGTCCCCAAACTGTGTGCCCCCCACCACAGTGATGAATTTGTGAGATACATCTGAGGTCATCTAACACATGGCAGTTGCTGACCAAGATCCTTAGGTTCCTGTCTATGCTAAATGCCAATTCTGATGAGTCTAAAAGTATCTTTAGGATCCTGTTATGTTATGTCTGTCTAGATAGCTTTGGTGGCTGTGGGAGGAGATGTACAATTTGAAATTTCCTCTTCTCTAGGTAAAGGTGGTTTCTGGGAAATTCAAGCCTTCTTGATCCCCAGCCTACTCAGCTGAGCATCCTAGAGAGATGCCCTGAGATATTTGGGAAAGCATTGTCATTCCCTGTGGTGCAAGTGCTTCAGGTGAACAGGTGCTATGACAGTGCTCAGATCCAGCCACAGAAGCATCACCTTGATGTGGCGTGTCCATCCATGGTGTTCCTGGTCTGTGTCGCTAAGGGCAAGGCAGGGCTTCTCTTGAGTAGCTCTTGGTACTTCAACCCTAACTCAGCATTCTGTAGAGCCCTGGTGCTTTGCACCTGGTATGCTCTGTGTGCTCCTCAGTGTCCTGGGAAGGTCTGTCTTTTGTCCTTGCGTGTTGTGGCAAGGATTGTGTGCCTGACTCTCATCTTCCTACTTCATCAAGCTTAGGACACAGGGTGAGGACAGAAGGCAGATGGAGGCAGCAGGGCCTCTGTGTGAGGGCCTTGCTCCTCAGAGGCCACCTGATGGTCCCAGTTCTTCTTGCATGGGATTGTAGTCTTATATATCATCTGGATCCCTTTTCAACCCAATTCTGAAGAGCCCTCAATGGATCTTTCAAACACACACTTAGTTACTTATCTTGTTGCTATGACAAAATACCAGACATCCACAATTTAAGGAAGGAAAGATTTATTGAGCTCATAGTTTCAAAAGGTCACACACAGTCCATTCATAGGCAGCTGGCATTGGCCGAAGAGCACGGTAAAGTCTTGACAGGTGCTCACCTTGTTGGAGTCAGAAGCCAAGTAAAGCAGTAAGGAACAGTCTAGAGACTCAGAGAATACTAGACTTTGGCAGGAAAAAGCTGTAACGATGTTTCTTCTTCCTTCCTTTAATTAATTCAAGCTGCCTACAGAGTAGGTGTCCCTCCCTCAATTCCTGGCCTGCAAGTCAACTCACACCCGAAAGCCTGCCCAGGGCAACCCCACATCTCAGCAAGTTGACACAATCTTTTCAGGTCAAATCCCAAGCATCTGTCCCTTCTGGCCAAGGCCTACCTCCCAATAATACACAGTTCTGAATACATGAGACTTCTGGAGGACCCTCAAGATCTAAACCATAGTGCACATCCTGAGAAAACTTCCTGAGTGATAGAGCAACAAGTCTGTATTCTCAGAATGCCCTTAGCCAGTGCCTGCCTGGCCTTGGGCTGGAAGGTAAGCTCTGATTGAACATAGCCTATCACCTAGCTTAGGGGCCAAGTGAGAAAAAGTCTGTCCCACACTTTATCCTTCTACTTCAGGTGTACCTGCAGGTGCCCCAGTTTCATGCCTTCCAGGGATTTTTTTATGCTCTGAGTGTTGCACGCTCTGCTTAGTCTGCTGTGTGACTTGCCCTGTCTGGGTGCTTGGCAATCCCCCTTCATCCTGTTGGTGCCTCTTCCAGACTAGATACATAGGCACCTCCTGCCCGGGGGAGGTGTCCTCTCCTCTGCCCCATTCGTAGTTCCTGTGTAGACTATCTCTTACTGATTCTTTCGTCATTTCCCACCTGTCTTTAGAGACTATAACTTCGTATCTCCATGCAGCAGGGTCGCCCAGGGGGAGAGAAGGAGTAGAGGAAGGAGGATGGGGCTAGCCAACCAGCAGTTTCTCACTGGACAAGGTGGTGGGAGGTGTGTCTCTCGCCTTCTAGCATGAGCTAGCAGTGAAGTGTGCTTCTACAGGGTTGTCCCAGACTAGTGCTAGATAGGCTTCAACCCAACCTGAATTTCCTACATCCATGTCCCAACCCTAACCTAGCACAGAGGAGGCAGAGAGATGATGGATAGAGCTCCCTGAGCCCAACTCTTTGCCTTGTAGTGGTTTTCAGGGCTGGGGCAGAATTTTCCTTGTTTCTTTTGCCCCCCCCCCCCCCTCATGCTCTGGAATTCCCCATGCTTACTCCCAGTGTGTACACACTAGACTTTTGGAACAGGAGGATTAGGCAAGGTCAGCTTCTCAAGTGGGGCCTGCTGACTACCACCAGCATAAGCTAGCACATTCAGGGATGGGCAGCTCTACCCAACTGGGGGTAGGAACCTGTGGTGTATGAGACTAAGCTGGAGAGGGGGAAGCTAGGTAGCCCAGAGCCCTAAACCTCTGTGGCTGATGATTCTGGAGGCAATTCTAAAGGGTATATCCTTCTTGCATAATTAATGTAAATTTATTTTGCATTCAATCAAGTTCATAGTCATGAGCTCTTCCTTAATTCTGTAGCACTGAGAACTACACTCTTTGGGGGAACATCTGTCACTTACGCATGAAGATTTAGTTGTAAACGTGTGCTGCTGCATAGCTGACACTCTCCCATGTCGCTCCTTTTTCCTGTCAGCATGCTTTTAAACCCCAGACTGTACAAGTCCTAAGTGGATAAAGCGAGCTACATTTTCTAAACAGGTCGTTAAAAACAATTTGCAATTTATGATCTCAGAGGCATGTATATGTAGAGGCAAGGAAGATGTTTTTAATTGGAAAAGCTTTGTCATTAATTAAAGTGGGATGGCCTCGTGTGATGAGACCCCTGGATTTCTAAGCCCACAGCTTGAACACCAAGGAGCAAAGGAAAGTTGTGTTGAGGTTTCCAGGGTGTGTATACAGTCCACAAAATTGAAAAATAAGATTTACTTCTAAATTTGAGGATATACTGGTTCAGACCAAAGCTTTCACACTATGTACAGGACAATGTCACCTTTTTCAGAAAAACTGGAATATTTGGAAAGTACTGATGAGAGGGATGTCGCCTAACCGTGGGTCTCTGGAGGCCGAGATTGTAGGCCATGGGATGTGATGCGTAGCTTGCTAGTAGCCATGATTTTGTCCCTGAAATTTCATTTCTCTTAGGGGGCAAGATGTTTCTCTACATCAAGTTTCTCCAACCTGTGGCTCATGAACTCCCTGCAGTCTAGAAAGGCTTTGGATGCAGCCCAAGATGACTTTAAATGTAGCCCCAAACAAATTTATAAAAATTTCTTAAAACATTATAAAAGTTTTTTGTTTCTCTTTTTGTAACTCAATTGCATAGTTCTCAAGCCTGTACTTTATAGACCAGTTTTATCTAATCATCAGCCCATAGACAACGTGCCATCCTTAACAGACAATAATGAAGTTCCACAAGACTTACGCTTTGGTTTTTGGCTATATTGTTAATTGTTTGTCTGCATGGTGTTTGAGTGTAGAGTGTGTAAGTGACAGATTAATGATAAGTATGGGAGGGCACAGTGCTATGCTAACTTCCCCTTCTCTGCCCGCCGCATACAACTAGTAGAATCAAAACCTGCAGATAACAGGTGTTATGCATGCTTTAGCAATTTGGAAAGAAAAACATAGCGGTTTCTGATCATAGTGTTCCAACATACCTGTGAAGAGAGAGATTCATTCTTATTAAACTGCTCTATAAGTTTCCCTACTTAATTCTTAAAATTGGGCCTGTGGTAATATTCATTTTAATGTTATAATAAAAATATAAAAAGGGGTATTTGTTACTTATATACATTAACTCTTATGTGTTTTATATATGCAGCACAAGGTAAATCCTTTTTGTGTAGTGCACCCAAGACATGTCAAAAGGTTTGAATCTAATGCTTTAAGATACTATGGCTAGAATTCAGATCAAACAAGTTTTACTGAAATCTTAGTGTAGGTAGTGGGGAAATAAACAGAGAGAATCCTGGAACCAATGACTACTTTCTACAGCACATACTTTATAGTGTCACCATTATTATAATGAAATAAAATTTACTGATACTGTTACCTACTAATACACATAATTTAACAAATCAATACATGTTTGAACTCAAATATAAAGGAATTAAAAGGAAATAATGTGTAGTAAAATAATAAGTATTCCAGCATGGAAATGTTTGGGCTCAACTATTCTGGAAAAGTAGTGAAGTAACTACTTGCTGGGAATTCAGTAGTGAAATTATGTAAATCATTGTGGATTCAACAGCCATGAAAGGAAACACACCCAGATGCATTACATGGGTGATATGACTTTTAGAACTGGAAGAATAATTCTGGTAACACTCTGAACAAGATAAAACATACGTGGCCTCAGTTTATAGGAAAGCCATGTTCTGGAAAACTTTGTGTGTTGAAGATACATTAAGAATATTCAACAGATTCACTCCAGTGCCCCTGGTATAAAGTAGAGAACTGTGGAGCTTTAGAGGACATGCTGGAAGATGTGTAGGCAGACAGGTTTTCAGATACCCTACACACACACACTCTCTCTCTCTCTCTCTCTCTCTCTCTCTCTCTCTCTGTCGCACATACACTCCTCCCCCCAACCCCACCATGAGCTTCTGGTTCGAATGGGAACCAAAGATGTGTTCCATGCGCATTTGAAAAGCTGATTTGTTTACTTGTTTGTTTGGTTTTTGTTTGTTTGCAAACCCAGGTGCTTGCTTGTGCTAGGCAAGTGCTTTATCCACTGAGCTGTGCCCCTAGTCCCGCATTTGCAAAACTAACATTGCCTTAACAGACACACAATATCTTGAAGTATAGATATTTTGGGTACCTTTAGAAGAGAGTGAGAAAAATGCCACCAGTTAGTAGCCAACTGAGACAGTCATCAAATTTCACAGGAGACCTTCCTGAGTATAATAAGGTGTCCATACCTAGTAGAGCATGTTGGGAGCCACACAGAGCCCATAAAACATGTGCTAGAAATCATTTAGATCAAATGAAGAGGGGAATCCTGCCTTGCTGGGTTGAGTATGGAGACAGCCTTGTTTTTTTCCATTTTTTACTTCTTGCCCTGACACGAAAATGCCAACACAGGGTTAGCAAGCAAGAGCACAACTCACCCTACAGTAGATGGCCTTTGGATCAGATACAAGACTGGACTTTAAAAATGATCCAGAATAAGTCTTTTGAACCAAAGGGGAGTGATAAGCTGTGGATATGGGCTGGAATATCTTTCAGGCAGTGGCCACTCTTTGGGAAAGGGGATTTTGACAGTATTGTAGGGGGAAAAATAACATCTTAAATTTATAGTCCAATGGATTAGATTCTAACAGACTTTCTAGAGTATGTGTTTTGGTCACTAATGATACTCCAGAGATAAAACACTCTGCTGATGATGGAATTTTTTCACATTCTCTTTGATAATATAGAGGGATAAAGATTTTTATATCCCTTTGTTTTTAATTTCTAGGTGCCTGTTTATTTTCCCCCTTTCTTTGACATAAGCTTGAGGTACTGCTAAGAGAGAGTATGGGTTGCCAAAGAGTTTCAGTAACTTTAACATGAAAATGCATTTTCATATTTGATTTAATGTGGAATGGTATATCACCTTAATAAGTGGCTTGGTGACATTCGGTAGTTCTGTAATATTTGACTTGAAGTTGGGTTTATAAAAATTTCAGCCCAACAGTAACTTCAGGGCACTAAAGGATGTATGCATTTCTGAAATAAAAAGACCTGGTTGACATTCTGATTCTAAAATCAACATCATCTCTTATGCATCACCATATTTTCAATTATGATGGACTATGGGCTGTGAATTTAAAAGCAGATTCCCTGTAGGCTCCCACACAGGCCCGCTGTGGCTCTGAGCAGTGGAGAGAAAAGCTGGGCCAAGAGGAGAGTTCTCACTCCCACCTTTTGGACTTGACTAACTGCTTCCTTCTGCAAGACTTCTCACCCAAATTGGGTTCTTCGTGATTTTTTAGAAAGAGGAATGTTTTTTAACTTTCTGAGGAATATGCATCCTGACGCCCTTGAAAGGATGGAGCTCCCTAAAAAAGAAATCACAGCAGCTAAAGCATGAGATTTATGAAATACTTCTGACAGCCAATCAAATATATGTCTAACAGAAAATTTGGGGAATGAAACAGATGGTGAGGATATAGTGTTCTCACAACTTTTGGGTATTTCAGGATAAATTCAGGCCTTTACTACCTACTTTTTGTTTCCAATTTCACCACTATTTTACCCTCTATTTAGAAAATGCCCTAAGCGTATATAGAGTTTCCTATATGGCACTTTTAGGCTGTGATTAAGGTTCAGGCCACACTCAGTCAATCCTAGGATGTGATGACTTTATGGGGTCCTGGGATTTTCTTTATTCTATTTTGCTTGTAGTATATATTTGCAATATATAGTAGTTACATTTGTTTTGGGAATTGGTACATGTGTATAGCATATTTTGATCATTTCCCATCCTACGACTCTTCTTCCCTGCCCTCTCCCCTACTTCCTCTTTGTCATTTCCCCAAGCTTTCAGGAGTAGACCTCCCTGTATCAGAGGGCGATCACAAAACTAGGTTTGAAATTGAGCCATATTCTACCCATGACCAGCTGAGCATAGGGCAGGGCCAATCCTATCTCTCACTCCACTGGGTTGAGCTAGAGGAGTGGAGTGTTGAATTAGGTGAAACCTGCTACCAGTGGCCTTCACCTCACAGAGGGTATAAACTTCATTTTCATCAAGCTCAGTGAGGTGCAGCTTGCATTGAGGCCGTGCATAGCACAGGGGTGAGTGGTATAAGTGGGCAGTGGACAGTTGTAACAGACATGGTCAGCATCCTACCTACGTGCCCTTCACTTGCAGCCCTCTCTGTCAGCTCTGTTTGCATGCATGGCAGGTCTCAAGTTCCATGGAATTAATACTTTCAGGAGCTGTCCTTACCAATAGCTGTCAGGAGCTGTCCTTACCAATAGCTGTCAGGAGCTGGTAGATCAGTTTTCTTCCTTCCTTAAGGTTGCAAGAAAATGTAGCCTAGGCTCTGGAGCTCCAGTTGCCCAAAGTGGTAACTCGCTCCCACCCTTCCCTGGATTCTTTCCCTTTCTGAGTCGTCTCTCCACTGCTGCCTCTACCTCAAAAGTATCTGCACTCAGTTCTTGGATAAAGCCTGCTTTTCAAGGAGCCCAGACCATCAGAGGAGCAAGTCAGAGAGGGTTTTTACAGAAACTCCTATGTGCCTCCTCTACAGCTTTCATGTATATACCCATCAGTTCAGAATGCTGGCTCCCTTGGACATTTGCCAGCCTTGCATGGCAGCTGCTTCATGGGAAGGACTTCAGTGGAGGACTGTGTTCCCCTGACTGAGGTCTCCCTTCATGGACTTCCCAGTGCCATTCTGCGACACTTAGAGCTGATTGTACCCCCACCTGGGGCTAGACTTGGTTGAAACACAGGCACTATTCTGCAGCAGAGGCAGATGCTGGGCCTAGTGGTGGCACGGGTGGCGACTTTTTCATCTGAAGGCTCCTTGAGGGCTGGGTTGCCCAGGCTTCTTTTCTAAGATTTGGGCTAAGGTAGACAGTCTCCCTCCCATGGTGAAATGAGTTAAATTAGACCGATGCCTGCAGCCCATAAAACCCAAGTGTGTGCGGGAACATGTGGCACCTGTGATCACAGCCAGATCTCTGAGTGTCTATTTTCAGCATTTTCTGCAAGCACCTATAAGTGAATTTGCAAAGAAGTTACCTCTGTTATCATTGCTTCCTTCGCTTGTATGAAAGAGCAAGCAAAACTAAAAATCTCCCCTCTAGAATAGGCATGGTAGCACATGCCTGTAATCCCAGCACTCTGGGAGGCAGAGGCAGGGAGACTGCAATTTCAAGTTCTGTATGGGAAATTTAGTAACTTAGCAAGACCCTGTTTCAAAATAAAAAACAAAAATAGTAAGGGATGTAGCGCACTATGATATCTCTGGGTTCGGTCTCCCTACTCCTAACCAGATTTCCCACAGGTTTGAGTCACTGTGGCTTAGTCTTGTCTTTCAAACAAGGCACTGAAAATCTGATTGACACAAATTCTGCCCTTTCTCTGAATGACTTAACAAACTGAGCCATTGTCAGAGAAGCAATTGGATGTGAATTAGCCCATCAGTTTCAGCTTAGTCATATAGCCCAGCTCAAGTGGATGGAATTTAGAATCTTTGTTGACAGCCAAATAATTTTGCTTTAAAGGTGTTATCTGCATATAGAATATATGTAAATGGGAAAATGCAAGGACTGAGTTCAATATCTGATTTATTTTTAATGTTCCACTTCTGGGTGGCTGACTGATGGATGGTTTATCAAGGGTGTCTGGTTTGTGGTTATGCCACCTAGAAGCTATGAAATCTTGGACAAATTATGTGATTTTCCCAAGACTCAAACTCTCATTCTCTACAATGGGCATAGTAAATCTTATCTGCAGAAAAGGTTGTAAAGATAAAATAAGCTTAAAGATGTAAAAATTTGAAATACAAGTATTTTGGTTATCTATTTTTATTTTTAAAAAAAAAAACCTCAATTCACTCACGAAGAAGTACAAATGGCCAATAGATACATGAAAAGATGTTCAACATCTCTAGCCATAGAGAGATGCAAATCAAAACAACGCTAAGATGCCATCTCACTCTGGAGAGATTGGCCTATATGAACAATGCAAATAGCAATCAGTGCTGGCTAGGTTGTGAGGAGAAAGGAACCCTCCTGCACTGCTGGTGGGAATGCAAATTCGTACAACCACTTTGGAAAGCAGTATGGAGATCTCTCAAAAGACTAGAAATAAATATCCCCTTTGATCCAGTGACACCCCTCCTGGGAATATATCCAAAAGAGGCCAAAACAACACATAACAGAGATATATGTATACCCATGTTCATAGCAGCCCAAGTAACAATAGCTAAAATATGGAAGTCACCAAAATACCCATCAACAGACCAATGGATACACAAACTGTGGTATTTATACACAATGGAATACTATTCATCTATAAAGTCCAACAGTGTGGAGGCTTTTATGGGCAAATGGAAGAAATTTGAGAACATTATGCTTAGTAAAGTAAGTCAGAAGCAGAAGGTGAAACATCGAATGGTCTCTCTGATAGGAAAAACCCAGATCACAACTCTTAATGGAACTTAAGATGAAAACCAAAGTGAAACAGGGGGGTGGGGAGGGAGGGAGGAGTGGGTAGGGGGAGGGACAAAAGGATAGTGGGAAAGTCCTTGTCACCGTGACAGGATATTTATGTGCACAAAATGCTCAACTTCATTGTAAACCTTAAATTTTGCACTTATATCAATAAAATGGGAAAAAACCCACCTCACAATTTAGTCATATACAATAGCAACCACCTTATTGTGTTTGTAGATCCTGTGGTTCAAGGATTTAGACATTGGGTAAGGGTCATAGCTCATCTCTGTAATGTCTGTGGCCTTGATTGACTATGGGTTAGGATCATTTAGAGATTTCTTCAGATGGTTCTATGTCTTGAAGGTTAGGCCTAACTTGGGCCATGAATCAGATTCTATGTGTAGTGTCCCCCATGATTCAATTTCCTGATTGCATGAAAAGTCTAAAGATAGTCATATTTTTTACCTGGAAGCCCAGAGTTCCAGGACACAAAGCATAAACTGCAAGGCTTTTTGTGAATGTAGCAGGATACTACTCCTAAGCCACTTAAAACTAGACCCTTCTCTTTATTGATCTATTTTCTTTGCTGTTGACCTTGGCTTTACCTAGACTGTTCTCTGTGTATCAAGAGAGGAAAGATGGAGGATGCATTTCCTGGGGAGCAGGCAAAGAGCTTACAAGGCAAGGTGGATGTGCAGTGGGCACTTTGGAGTTAAGACGGGCTGCTATAAGAGACTAAACCCAAAGACTGGAGAGAAACAAGCTGTCATGAATAATAAGATCCTGAGCATAGTTACAGAACTTCATTAAGTTGCCTTCAGCCTGGCCTACAGCTAGCACTTGATGAACTCTTACAGCCAGCTGGCCTATTCTAGAGACTAGCGTATACCTGCTTTGTCATCCTCACAGGGACTCTTATCAACTTCTCTATATTGAGGAAACAGAAACTGAAAGAGCTTGAAAACGTCTGTAAGTCCTGGCCGTAGAAATTGAATGTAGATTCTCTGCCTTCAGGGTCTGTAATCTGTGTGCTGCCATGGTGTGTGTTCTCCCATTTGGTAACATTATCTCGTATTTTATTTCCCATTTATTATGCATTGATCATTCACCCCAGCTCCATCTTGTAGTCACTGAGGGCAAAAGTGTGCTTTCTGTTTCTCTTCTGCCGACGTAAAGCCTGTGATGAAGAGGACAGGACTGGGGCTTGACAGTGAGGCTGCCATTCCTTGGTGGGGCCCATCCTAGCGATTGTCTTCTTAGCCCCACCAGCTGTGCTTAGATCGGGGGAGGATGGGGGAAGTATTGCGGCTCATAGCCTATACTCCAAGGGGATTTTGTTCCAGTCTCTTCCTGAAGTATTGGCTTTGAAATTGAAACACAGAAGGTCTACTAAAAGGATGTCGTGTTTGGAGTGGATTCTCTTTTTTTCCCCATTTTATCGATATGAATAAGTACACAATTTAAGGTTTACAATGTAGTTGAGCATTTTGTGCACATACATATCCTGTCAAGGTGACAAGGGCTTTCCCACTCTCCTTTTGTCCCTCCCACTCCCCACCCCTCCCTCCCTCCTACCCAACCTTACCCCCCTCTTTCACTTTGTTTTTCATCTTAAGTTCCATAGGAGTTGTGATCTGGGACTCTCATATCAGAGACACCATTCGATGTTTCACCTTCTGCTTCTGACTCACTTCACTAAGCATGATGTTCTCAAATTTCTTCCATTTGCCCGTAAAAGCCTCCACGCTGCTGGACTTTATAGATGCATAGTATTCCATTGTGTGTAAGTACCACAGAGAAATGAAAATCAAAACAACGCTAAGATAGCATCTCACTCCAGAAATGATGGCCTGTATCAACAAGTCAAATAGTAACCAGTGCTGGTGAGGCTGTGGGGAGAAAGGAACCCTCCTGCACTGCTGGTGGGAATGTAAATTGGTACAACCGCTATGGAAAGCAGAATGCAGATCTCTCAAAAGACTAGAAATAAATATCCCCTTTGATCCAGAGACACCTCTCCTGGGAATATATCCAAAAGAGACCAAAACAACACACAACAGAGATATACGTATACCCGTGTTTATGGCAGCACAGCTAACAATAGCAAAAATATGAAAGTCACCAAAATACCCATGAACAGACCAGTGAATTCTCTCTTTTAACTGTTCTTTGGTTCAAAACAACAACTGTAAGGCAAATAGGAAGAAAGCCCTCCAAAGAATATCGTAAATGGCTCTGACAGGTTAAAACTGCTGGGTAAATGTAGAATTTACATGACAAAAACTCCGAACACAATGCTGATTGTCATTCACCAGTAATAGGATTTCCTGAAACATCTTAATTAAAAAAATACATAATTTATTTTGCTGGTAAGTATCCTTTTGCCTCAGGACCTACTTAGACTAAAATGCTGCTCCTGCTAAACTTAAACTCACCCAGGCTGCGACTGCTTCATAATCCCTCTGCTCCACCTCCCCTATCTGGGCTAACAGGCTGCTTGGAGCAGAGAAGCTTTCAGTGAATGTCATCTATTTGAAAGATGGTTCTTTGCCCTCAAGATGATCTAAGTAAACTAACAAGATGACAGATTAAAGCATTAAATAAGGGTGCTGTGCAGGAGAACGACACACACGTTGAGTGGGGCCAGCGTCGGGGTTGATGGAGGTGATAAGGGCAGTTGATGCCTACTCTGAACAGGAGGCCCTCTGTGCCTTGGGGCAGCCCAGCTGTCCAGATTTATCTCTACCACACCTGATGCTTAGAGCTAGGGAACAAAATGGGCATTTTGTCCTTCCAGGCAGCATCACTCTCTCCCCTAGTGGCACTTGGGATATCCTCATTTCCCCCTTACTCTCAGCCTCCTTTCCAGATTCCCGCTGGTGGGGAGAGATGAAGTCTCCTTTCAGTACTACCCCCCTCCTCCCCCTCTATCAATTTGAAAATGAATCCTAAGTCCACATACAGGACACGGGGTTTTTCATTATTGTATTATTGGGTAACTAATTGTGATTCTACCTTGTACATACTTCAAATAGAGTCATGATATTCTGCCTCTTATTTGTAATGTGAAAAGCCTGATTGGCTTACCGGTAGTGTGTTCTGTGGAGGGGCAAGGCT